>NEWO01001094.1:135085-165891 GCA_003013225.1 Phalaenopsis aphrodite | reverse complement strand
TATCTCCTACCTCAAGGATCTTCAATAAGGGAGAAGGAATGATCCATGATACTATTCGCCGATTCTTGGTGAGATTGTTGCCACCGACACTCTTAGGTTGTTAGTAGTTTTAGCACGATTAGAGTGACTAGCTTGTGGACTATACGACTTTACAAAATATTTACCAAAATAAAATAAGAATTTCTTTTTCATGCTAAAAAGAACCTTGCATATAAAAGACTTAAACAAAAATTTTTGCATGAAAATCAAAGAATTTTTCTATGAAAATTTATAAAGATCCACGACTAGTCACTTGGATTGAGGTTAAGAACTGTCTTCTGAAGATGGTCTGGCTGATAACTCTTGTTCAAGCTCAGGAAGCACACAGTCTAGCTCTGAGCCCTCACTTTTATTAATGTCTTACACCCAGTCCTGATCTTCCATATGTGGCTAAGGATTTCTTTTGCTTGTGATTTTTACGACTCGTTTTTCTAACTTTTGTGTTGGGTTTTCTCACCTTGTTTAATTTTCTTGTAAGTTTATTTAAATTTACTGCAAATCATATTGTGTTCGCAACACAGTAACATATGCCCAAGTACGCTTTTATAGTTTATCTACAACATTTTACTTTACTGCGTTTTACTTTTCAAATACCTTTTACTCACATGCAATTTGTTTATTCTGCATGTAAAATCAAAACTTAAATAAAACAAAACCAAACATTGACACCAAAACTGTGAAACATGAATCACCAATCTTAAACACTTAAACTCTAGAGCCATCGCGACGACAAAGAATTTGGAGCAACTTCATGGGCATTGCGACATAGAGTTTGGAGCGAACTACAGGTGGAGGTGGTCGTCATTCTACAACAGAAAATGAGTCTAACCAACTAAACTTTCCTAGCTTAAACAACCCATAGGACTTCGAGGTAGCTTGTCTAACGCGACATGATTCCTCACCCTCTTTTAGGCTCCTGCACAATCATGTCGTGCAGTGTAAACCCTAACTCGTCTTAGGTTCCGATGTTGTCGTGTGGTACGTGATTCCTCACCCTCTTTTAGGCTCCTGCACAATCATGTTGTGCAGTGTAAGCCCTAACTCGTCTTAGGTTCCGATGTTGTCATGTGGTATGATGTAAACCCTCTTATCTTTGCGGGTTATTTGCATAATCAGTCATTATGCAAGTGTAAGTCCCAAATAATAAAATTGACAGGATTGAACATTCAAATAACATCTTCTCCAAAACATAGCCGCACAGTATGATAGTTTGGGAAGTCACTGAGGATTCCCCTCAGAATCTGTGATAACCCCTATGTTTTCCTTCCTTTGGACTCCGAAAAATAAATGTTTCTATTTGAGCCACTCGCAATTGCTTTTCTAAGTCTTACCGTGAAAACTTAAACTTTGAAATCTTGAAGACTAATACATCTGATCATTATCGAGAGTTTTCTTAAGTGACTCCCGTCATTTGAGATGTAATTAACTATAGGGGCTTGCCTCTATAGGGAACTTGGAACCCAAGTAAAATAAACTCTATCTAATCTTTGTATTAAATAAGGGAACTTGTTGGTCACACATAAAAAGTTCACAAACCAGAGGGATGTCAGAAATCTCTTAGTTTACAGGATTGGATCTATCGGCGAGGTCTACACTTATCTTTCGGGAATGTGCAGTGTTCGTGGTATCGGGCACAATTATGCAAACTATTGGAGGAATGAGATCCATTTGGTCTCATTTTTTGAAAATTAAAACATACTACTTTCAAAACCCAAACTATATATCTCTTATATTAAATTAAAATTCAAAATTATTTTCATATTTTTAATTTTCAAAATCATCAAAAAAGAATTCACCGACAGTCGTTCGCGGAGGCTTTGCGTTAGACAATTTGTGAAGTTCGGCAGGGGCTTTGGCGGTTCGGAATCACCCGACAGAGCAGGCAAAGCTTTATGCAAGCTTCATTCGCGCAACAAGAGGATCATAACGCTTCAACGAGTGTGATCGTGCGATCAGTTGGAGATCGCAGGCGAAGGAATCAACCACGAGAAGCAGTTCGGAGCAGCAAGAAGAGGATTCGCGACAGTTTCCAGATTTGGGCCACTGTTCTTCTCAAAGAAAGGAGGATCGCCACAGATTGTTCTTCCCCAAGAAGGAAAGTTTGTAGGAAAGTAAATTGCTGCTGAAAAGGAAAGTTTGGAGAAGGAAATTCCTTCGATTTGGAATTAAAAGGGATTTCAAATTTCCTTAGACGAACCAAAAAAAGAGCTTCCGATTTCCTTCGTTGCTGGAGGAGATTTTTCTTTTGCAGGCGGCGAAATATTCTGTTCCTTTTGGAGGCACAGAAAATAGAAGAAAATCTGGAGATTTCCTGATATTTCAGGACGCTGAAAAGGCAAGGAATAGACGTAGGATATTGAAGGAATTTTCCAGGAAAAATTCACGGCAGGAGTAATTTTAAATGACATTATCTGGTGCAAAATTTGAAGTGGTGAAGTTCGACGGAACTGGTAACTTCGGATTGTGGAAAATAAAAGTAAAAGATCTGTTGGCTCAACAGAGAATCTTCAAAGCTTTGCGAGCAGCAAAACCAAAATGCCATGGAGCATGAAGATTGAGAAGAGTTGCAACAGCTAGCGACAACAACTATATATTTATGTCTGACAAATGAAGTTATGCATCACGTAATGAATCTAAAATCTCTAGGGGGGATATACAAGAAATTGAAAAACTCAGTTTATGGCTAAATCTCTGACGAATAAATTGTATCTGAAGCAAAAAGCTGTATGGGCTGAAAATGCAAGAATGTTCTGATCTGACACAACATGTTAATGGTTTCAATCAAATAATCACAGATTTATCACGACTTGCCATGACTATTGAAGATGAAGACCGAACAATGTTTTTGTTGTGTTCACTGTCTTCTTCCCATGAACACCTGGTGATTACTTCTGCATATAGGAAATAAACTATCAAAGTTGATGAGATTACTGCAGCATTATTGGCTCACAACCAATGGAAGCAGAATGCAGGGGAAAACTTTCATGACAACAATTTATATGTTAAGGGTAAGTAGAATCATGGAAGGAAGAAAGAGAAGGAGGGTTATAGAAGGCAAAATTCCAGATCCAAGTCCAAAGGCAAACAAAAAAATTCATTGCTACAATTGCAAGGAGCCAGGTCATATGAAGAGAGATTATCCAAAGCTCAAAAAGCAGACTGGGGAGAAAGGTGATGGATTATCGAAGTTTGTAAATGTGGTGCAAAGTGACAATTCAGATTACAGTGATAACGATATGCTTTCAGTTTCATCAACTCAGTACACGGATGCATAAATTCTTGATTCAGGATGCTCTTATCACATAACACCTAACAAGGAGTGGTTTACTTCATACATGTCAACTAATTCTGGCTCAATTTATCTGGGTGATGATAGATGCTGCAATATTGTTGGTATTAGAAAAGTCAGAATTAAGATGTATGATGACATAGTTAGAACATTATGTGATGTCAGACATATTTCAGATATGAAGAATTTGATTTTCTTGGACACTGCATAGAAATTGTTTTATTCCTAAGATAGATGAGGATAGAGAAACCATCAAAATTGTTAAGGGTGCACTGACAGTGATGAAAGAAAAGTTAACTGCAGGCAATATCTACAAACTGTTGGGGAGTACAGTTGTAGGTAGAGTTCATTCTGTGGAGTCAGATGACGATAGTACAAAACTATGACAAATGCATCCGGGTCATCTCAGTGAACGTGGGATGACATAATTGCATAAAAGAAACATATTGCATGGTGTTAAAAGCTGTAAGCTCGGTCTTTATAAGTTTTGTGTTCTTGGAAAATAGACTAGAGTCAATTTTATGAATGGAAAACACAAAACTGAAGGGATTCTTGATTATGTGCATTCTGATGTATGGGGCCCTACCAGAGAATCATCATTGAGAGGATCTCGGTATTTTCTTATATTTATTGATGATTTCTTCAGAAAAGTTTGGGTATATTTCTTGAAGTAGAAATCTGAAGTCTTCTCTAAATTCAAGCTGTAGAAAATTGAGGTGGAGATCTAAACTGATAGAAATATCAAGTATTTGAGGTTCGATAATGACACAGAGTACACAGATTCATAGTTTCAGAAGTTATGTGAGGAGCCTGAGATTCATAGACAATTTTCAGTGTGTAAGACACCATAGCAGAATGATGTGGCTGAAAGGATAAACATGTCCTTAACTAAAAGGGCAAGATGCTTGAGACTGAATGCAGTGTTTCCCAAGAGTTTCTGGGCAGAGACTGAATATGACATGTTATCTCATCAATAGATCACCTCGTGCATCATTGGGTGGCAAGGTCGTAGAAGAGGTATGGTTAGGTAATCCAGTTAATTTCGATCTCTTACGGATTTTTGGTTGTCCTGCTTATGTGCATAGACTTGGAGATGAAAGATCAAAACTTGATTTAAAATCCAAGAAGTGCATCTTTCTAAGCTATAAGAAATGTGTGAAAAGATACAAGTTTTAAGATCCAATTGCAAAGAAGATAGTGATCAGCAGAGATGCAGTTTTTGATGAACAATCCATGTTGCAGCAAAATCAAGACAAGGTGTCAGAGAACAGTTCCAGTTTAGATGCAGTGCAGATGGATTTAAAACAACATTCAAAAACAAATGAGAGAGTTGAAGGTGTAAATCCACATCTGGTGATTCCACTCCAAATGATCTGTAGAATTATAATCTAGTCAGAGACAGACAAAGATGCACCAATATAAAACCTCCTAGCAGATTGGGTTATGAAGACTTGGTATCTTGTGCACTTCTCATCAGCAGCGATGATCCAACCACTTTTCAAGAAGCTATCACTAGCCAGGAGAAAGAAAAATGAATGGGTGCAATAGTTGAGGAGATGTAGTTTTTGCAGAAAAATCGTACATGGGAGCTAGTTCAACTTCTTAAGGGAAAGAAGACTATTAGTTGCAAGTGGGTGTACAAATTTAAGGCTCGGCTGGTAGTAAAGGTATTTTCATAGCAGAAGAGGATACATTATGATGAAATCTTTTCTACTGTGGTCAGACATATTTCAATCAGGGCAGTGCTTGCATTAGTAGCCATTTGGGATTTGCATTTGGAGCAGGTTAATGTTAAAACTGCTTTCTTTCATGGTAATCTGGAGGAGCAGATTTACATGGAGCAGTCTGAAAGGTTCACTAAACCTGGACAGGAGTATCTGGTTTGTAGGTTTAAGAAATCACTGTATGGGTTAAAACAATCTCCAAGACAATGGTACAAGCGGTTTGAGTCCTACATGATTCAAATTACCACAAGAGATGTGAGTATGATTATTGTGTTTATGTGAAGAGCCTTGATTATCGTTCTATTATTTTTCTGTTACTGTATGTTGATGATATATTGATTGTTGCAAAAAATATGAATGATGTCCGTGGTTTGAAAGCTTTATTGAGTCAAGAGTTTGACATTAAAGACTTGGATCCTACGAAGAATATTCTTGGAATGAAGATTCATCGAGACATAGCCTCAAGACGATTATGTTTATCTCAACGAGACTATATTGAGAAAGTGCTGGACAAGTTTGAGATGAGCAAAGCAAAGCCTGTAAGCACTTCTTTGGCAAATGATTTTAAGCTTTCTTCAGAATAGTGTTCTAAGAAGGATATAGAAATCGAAGACATGGTAAATGTTCCATATGCCAGTGTTGTTGGCTGCTTAGTGTATGCAATGGTATGTACTTGTCTTGATTTGACTCATGTTGTTTATCAAGTCTTCAAATACATGGCTAAACATGGAAAACGACATTGAGAAACAGGCAAGTGGATTTTCAGGTATCTGAAGGGTACTGTAGAACATAGAATTATTTTTGACAGTCAACAGAAAGATCCTTTAGTTGTGGGGTACTTTGATTCTGACTATACATGTGATTTGGATGACATAAGATCTACAACTGGTATGTGTTTACTCTTGGTGGATGAACTATATGTTGGAAATCAACAATTCAGTCTATTGTGACATTATCTACAACTGAAGCTGAGTACATAACAGTAGCTGAAGCTGCAAAAGAAGCCTTATGGCTTGCTGGGCTAGCAAAGGAATTGAGCGGAGCAAGGTGGAGTTCAGTTGTATTGTGACAGTTAGAGTGCTATTTATTTAGCTAAGAACTAAGCGTACCATGCGAGAACCAAACACATTGATGTCAGCTATCACAAGATCAGATAATTGATTGCTTATGATGAGACACTGTTGCAGAAGGTTCATACTGATGAAAATGCAGCTGATATGTTGACCAAGCCAGTTACTATCAACAAGTTCTTGCATTGCTTAGATTTGTTGAATGTGTGCAATTGCTAGAGAAGCATGGTGGCCCAACCCACAGTAGTGCATGTGTAACTCCTAGGTATCTTTTTCTCCTAAGGGGTTGGATATTCGCCTAGTTGGAGATTTGTTATGGCATGACTCATATACCATATAAGAACAGACGCTGGAACGAAGCGGAGCGGAGCAGAAGAATCTGTCCAAATCGGGAAGTTATGTTATGTGGGTTGGGGATGCAGGGGTAACACCCCGCTGTACGATGTAAGGGTAATGTTGTAATTACATATTGTACTTATGGCTTATTCATGGAGTTATAAATAGGCCAGTTTTTTACCCTAGAAGGTATCTTTGAAATTTGTAACCCTTTTCTGAATATTGAAAGGCATCACCGCTCTGCTCCTAAGGACGTAGGCATCTTTGCTGAACCTTGTTAAATCTTTGTGTTCTTCTAAAGTTGTGTCGAATCCAGTTTTTCTTCATCCTAATTTTTCAACAATTAAGGATATCAATATAGCAACTGAAAATGATTAGAAGAATGTAGTGAATGATCCTCGGCTAGCTCGAACTACTTCAAAATCCCGCAAGAATTCATCTCACAGAAGTCAAGGATGTGGTACTACATCAAACACGAGGAAATTACTTGGTGAATCAAAGGGTGGTTAACAAACAAACAAGTGAAACACTGCTAGATATGCAATAAGATATGGAACTTAGCAGCAGTAGGTTGGCATAGAATAAACTTTTATATACCTCAAGCTCTTGCAGCTACATAACATGATTGGATACTTGACTTAGGAGCCATCACTCACCTTGCCTTTGATTTGAATCAGCTACACATATCGAAACCTCATCAAATGAATGAACTGATTGTAATGGGCAATGGTCACGCTGTTCAGGTTCAGCACTTAGGAGATGACCATTCTTCCACACCTCAACATTAGCTTATTTTACTTCAAATCAGATATTCTCTATTAATCTCATAACCTTTTCTTTGTTTACAAATTAATGAAGCATAATAAGGTCGTTGTGTCCTTTAATCCTTTTGGATTTTCCATTGTTGATCCACAGACCAGTCAAACGCTTCTCAAGGATCCCAGCTCTAAAAGTCCTTTACTCCATCTCGTCCCCCTCCAAAAGCTTTTTCTGTTGCTCATCAAAATGCTCATAATGTTTTTATTACTATCATTTCTCATGGACAGAATCTCAACTTTCCTCTAAATCATCTACATGTACTACTTGCCTTAATACCAAATCGCCTAAGCAATTTTTTTCCTCTTTGCTTCCATCATATCACATTCCTAGAAGTCTTCGTGTCTACTTACATTGTCACTCTTTATGTAGGCAAACTCCTCTCAGTCATTGCCTTACCTCCAACGACCTCCTCCGAACATCCTATGACCACTATACAAAACCCCATCTTCTTTCTTGTCACTACCATTTCATTTTTTTCCTATGCTCTTGTGCTAGCTTCTACCTCAAGTCGCAAAAACCATTAAGATTATATTTAATTTTTTTAATTTTAAAATTTTTAAAAATAGAAAAATTATAAGCACTGTCAAATATGTTTTTGTTTGATGTTAAAATAATAACAAAAGAAAAATAATAGAAATAAAATAAAAACTAAAAATAAAAACAAATAATAAAACATAGAAATAATCCCAAACAACCCTTTCATATTACCATTTCAATAGCACTATCGATCATTACCGTCCTATGAGTCAACCGTAATCTACTCATAAATTTCCTGTGTCTTCATTGAATACTCATCATCTTACAAAGGTTTTAAGTGATATAATCCCTCTACAAGAAAAGCTATTATTATCTCACAACATTTGGTTTTTTATGAAAACACATTTCCTTTCGCATCTAAATGTACAACACCCTCTTCTGAAAATTAGCTTCTCGATCCACACCTATCACCACTTCTAATTACACAAACCACATCTATGTCTTACTCATCAACAATGCTACTGTCATCTCCAAGAGCTAGTCCACTCCATCTTCCCAAAAAATAACAAGTAATTCTAATTTCTGAATAGTCCTCTAGACCCATAATCCCATCACCAAAAACTCATCATATGATATCCCGTTCCCAAATTAGTAACATTAAACATGTCTAGAAACTAAACTTGTCACATGAAATTCAACCATCTTCTGATCATACCTGTTATATGACCCGACTCATAAGCACCTAATTATTTAAATCCGAAAAGATGGCCAAAATGTTGACCCAATTTATATTAAGCGTCTAGTGTGCAAAATTAAAAATTATGTAAAGTTGATAAAATGACTTGCACACTAGGGGTACTATACAAGCATACGTATCATTTCAAGTAATATAAAGTTTTCTTTAAAAATCCCATGCAAAGATACATGCAGAGAACTCTCGTCAGTCGCCATCGCAACATGCTCAACAACAAACACAACAATATGACCAGTCTAGCCATCAATGCCTCAAGGAGGATCATACCAAACAGAAAATAAGAAAATGTCTATTGCGGAATGAAGGAAAGTGGTGTATTCCTTCAATGATGCTGTACCCAAAATGTTCAGAAGTCAGATGAAGAAGCCTGAGTTCATATTACCAGATCCAAAGAAACCTGAAGAGGTTGACAAGAAGGATCAACCAAATTATTGTCCATATCACAGATTGCTTGGACATACCATAAGAGAATGTTTTGTCTTCAAGGATTGACTCGAGAAAAATCTTATAGAAGGAAATATAACGACCCCGAAAGAATATTTAAAAACCTGAAAAAAGTTCTATAAATATGATTTCAGCTAAGCCAATCTCTCTGATTGACCCGTATGCTGGAAAAGATGGATGGAGTACGACATAGGGCAAGCTCAAGAAAATACTGAACCAAATCTAGAATGCATCGGCAAAAGCTTTCGTTTAGAGTCTTTAGCCTGCCATGTCTGAGATGACGATTCAGCCAGAAGATCCGTCACCATCAAAGAAGAAGAAGAACACCACCACAAAAACTGATAGCACGGGGGTAGCATAAGGGCTGCCTCCGCTTGATTAGTTGTCTCGAATTTGGGGAAGAAAATCCTCGAACCACTGACCTTGTTTGATTATCTTTTTGCCCCTCCGGGGTTTTATAAATATAAAGATTATGATTTCGGCTATGTTTTAACTATTTTTAGTGTTAACATAATCGATTATGACCAATCTAGCTTCGATCTCAATTCCCATAACGATCCTCAAATCGTGCTGGAGTCCGATGAACTCGTCAACAGGAACAAAGAAGACATTGACAATACCACTTATGACAACACCGAGAGTGAAGAACCAATCCTCGAGTGCCACGGTGCACCAATTGACATCAACTTAGATCTTTCCAAGAAAGAAGAAACATTGGAAGATTCGATAATGGTATCTCAAGAAGAAGAAATTACAGAAGTTAACTTATGGAGCTACAGGGTATTACCCCCGAGGTCAGCTCCAATGGATAAAGGAAAGCAGATAGTCACTTGAGAAGAGCTACCTCCACCTCCGCTAGCGGAAGAAACACATAACGAAGAGAAAATTGGAAGATCATACAAAGTGTATTATAATGTGCTAGCTCATTTTAGGAAGTTGCCAGCCAAATTAAACATCTATGAGGTTGTAATCCTGTCAAAGGAGATGAGAAAGTCTCTGGTTACATCTTTGCTTGACACATAGATTTGCTTAGCCTAGTTGGCCAGCACATCCTCAGATGAAGTTTGCTCATTAAAAGAATAGTCTGGGATAACCTTCACAGATGAAGCCTTGCTGCTCTGTACCACAGACCATAATCGTCCACTCTACATCTCCGTTAACATCGACAGGTTTGTGTTGTCCAGAGTTCGAGTAGATCATGGAGCATCCCTCAACTTGATGAGACTACGAACATTGGCCTATTTGGACATTGAAGCCCAAGAGCTTACGACCAAGAAAATGATGTTAGGAGGATTCAACCAAAAGGGAGAGAGAGACCTCATATCAATTACATTACTTATGAAAGTTGAAGAACTAGTATCAATTGCTAAATTCCATATTAGCAACACCAAGATCTCTTTTAATGCTCTACTGGGCCGACCATGGATTCGCGAACATAATATGGTTCCGTCATCTCTACACCAGTGCATGAAGTACTACAAGGAAGGATAAGAACATTGCATCAAGGGAGATTTACAGTTTTTTTCAATTCATGAAGTTGACATTCACGAGGACGCCGCTTACTACTCACCTCTAAAGAAAACTGTCTTCTCTCGTGAAGTTATGATAAATAAAAGTGAAGATTCAGAAGAAGTACAATAGCAAAACAATTCAATTCCGCTTCAGCAAACTTCCACCACTTTTTGCGACAAGCTGGTGGGAGTTCTTTTACTTCGCTCACCCGAGGTTGAGGCCGGGGACGCGGACGAGCAAGAACCAATTTAATTGTTGAACGGACTAGGCCAACTATCGTCATTGATGATGAAGAAAGTTCTGAGGATGAAATCATGATGAAAAAACAAAAGAAACCACAATACGAGATATCCTTAGAAGACACGGGAAAAATCAAATATGAGACAATGTATGATTGAATAAACCACTATGTGGACACTATGACCCTTACTTTGATTCTCCCTCAAAAGGTTGAGAGTTTAGAGGTCAAGGAAGTTTGTAGCGCTGGTTCAAAGCCGATCAAATTTTATCATGCTTCTACTTCTACTAATATTGAAAATCATGTAAATTTTGGATGTAGATCCTAATGAATTAATGAAATTACCTTTTAGTTACTTTTTGCCTTGTGTACAAAAGTTAATTCATCGGGGGCATTTGCCAAAATAAATGCCAAAAGATAAATTATAAATTTTTGAAAAATTATGGAATGTTAAAAGTCAAACTCTCAACTCAAAAAAGGGTCTCAGATTTGGTACTGTGGGACCAGTCGATGATTCAGAATTTTGCATGGTTGTTATTAGTGAATCGAAAGAGGACTGTCTCGATACAGAGGATGACTCTACTGATCAGCTAATAGAAGGTGACCTGCCATAATTTGAGAAAGAAATTAAATCAGCCGTTGATGAACTGAAGGAAATTAACCTCAGGACGGAAGAGCAGCCCGAACCTACATTTATAAGTTCTATACTCAATGATGAAGAATTTTTCGAGTTGATCAAACTGTTAACATAATTAAAAGATTGCTTCATATGGAGTTATGATGAAATGCCGGGACTGTTTGCAGAGGTTGCAGTTCATAAAATCGAGGTGGATAAAGATATGACCTCAATAAAACAAGCTCCCAGAAGAATGCGCTTCAAGATAGAGCAACAAGTCATTGCCGGGTAAAGAAATTAATAGATGCTAACTTTGCGTGGGAAGAGCAATACCCCACATGGTTTGCTAACATTGTGCTAGTTAAGAAGAAAAATGAACAAATATGTGCCTGTGCTGACTTCAGAGATTTGAACAAAGCTTGTACAAAGGATGAATTTCCATTATGAATGCCAGAAATGATGTGGATATCACTTTGACACATGAAAATTTCTGTTTCATGGATGGATCATTAGGATATAACCAAATCAAGATGGCTCTCAAAGATGCAACACTTACAACATTCAAAACGCCAATTGGGATTTTCTGCTACACGGTTATGCCGTTTAGGTTGAAGAACACTGGAGCAACATATCAACGAGCTATGACAAAGATTTTTGACAACCTCATTCACAACCAAGTGGAATGCTACGTGGATGATTTGGTCATCAATAATAAACGAAAGATAGACCATTTGTACGATTTGAGGATCGTGTTCGAACGATTACGACAATACAACCATAAGATGAATCCCTTAAAGTGCGCCTTCGACGTTACCTCTGGGAATGTTGTAGAATTCGTTGTTCGTCATCGGGGAATTGAGATTGATTTGGATAAGATTAAAGCTATCTTGGAAATGCCTCCACCCAAAACATTGAAACAATTACGTTCCTTTTAAGGGAAGTTGGCATATCTGAGACACTTTATTTTTAATCTCTCAGGTAGGCCTTAGCCCTTCTCGGCATTAGCTGAAAAGGACGCCAAATTTGTTTGGGAAGAGAAATGCCAGTAAACTTGTGAGGATCTTAAACAATATTTAATGACACATCCTGTCTTGGCAGCCCCTATCCTGGGAAGACCGTTGATACTTTATTCTGCGACCTTAGATGACTCTATTGGAGCCCTCTTAGCCCAAGTCAATGACGAGGGTAAGGAAAATGCACTGTACTACGTGAGTCGTTGTCTAATACCGACTGAGATAAGATATCCATTTATTGAGAAGCATTGTCTAGCTTTGATCTTTGCCTCCCGGAAGCTCAGACATTACATGTTTTCTCGTAAGATTACCCTAATTTCAAAATTTAAGTCGTTGCAATATTTGATGACTCGACCAACACTCTCAGGATATCAAACAAGATGGTCAATGATTTTGTTACAATTTGATATAACTTTTGTTCGTCTCCGTGCTATTAAGAGACAGATTTTAGCAGATTTTCTCACTGCACACCCACTTTCAGCTAGGTCCCCTCTTAATGATGAACTACCAATTGAACAAATATTACAAATGGAATTCTCCAGTGCGTGACGCTGGGAGATGTACTTCTACGGAGCTTTGTCAGCCAGAAAAGACAAAGGTCAGGCACAGTTATACCAGACAAAGCAGGGATTTGTTTGATCTTTATCACGCCAAATAAGGGTATGCTGAGGTTCTGATACCACCTGACAGAGCCATGTACCAACAACGAAGCAGAAAATGAAGAGCTAATCACTGGGTTGGAATTGACAATATCGATGGATATAATAGACAATAACATCTATAGCGACTCACAACTCGTCATTCAACAGATTGTCGGATAGTACATGATTTTGAACTGAAGTTAACAGAATACCATCAGTACGCAATGAAGCTGCTCGAGCAGATCCTCAATGTAACTTTCTATCGGATTCCTCAGGGAGTTAATGCTCATGCTGATGCTTTAGCAAAACTTGCAACAGTCCTAATGGTGACTCATCTTGAGTTTCCCCCATAGTGATCCCACCTACTAAATGCTAGAGGTTGAGACCAACTTGTGGAACTTTAGGTTGAGTAGAGAAGAGTTTGGAATTTCTAGTGGTTAGGGTTTCACGTCTAGTTTTCTTAGAATAATCAATAGGAAAATCCTATGGCTAGACCTTAGGCTACTAAAAGGGAAAAAACTAAACCTCAACCAAAAGTGAGGTTAACATATACCTATACCTTTCCTTTGTACTAAAAAACATATCTGAATCTAAATTTGCTTTTTTCCTTCCCTTTCTTCATTTAGGAGCCATAATTAATCTAAAAATTCTCAAGATAAATTCCAAACATCACAAACTCAACTTTAAAATGCTCCTAAAAACACAATCTAGACATAAATAATCATTCAACTATGGATTTCACACTATTTTCCTCAAGTTTTGAAATTTTTGGCCTAATCCACATTGTGGATGAAATCCATTGTCAAATCAAAAATTTTCAAATCTAAGGTGAAGATCTTACCCAAAGATGAAGAATTCAAAATTTTGGAAGCCTATCTCCAAGCTAATCAAGCATGAAATGAAACCATAGGAGAGAAAAATGTGAAAAAAATGAGGAAAGGAGATGAACCAAGGTTGAAAAAGGTGAAAATTGTTGGTCTAGGCTTTTAAAATGACTCACGGGTTAGTTCAGTGCTACAACACCAGGCAGTGGCGCTATAACACCATTCATAGCTTGTTGAATAGCACTATAGTGCCATTCATACCCATCCAGACTTTTAAATTTTTTTTTATATTTCAAAAGGAAACAAAAAATCTAGGATGTAAAAAGTTTATTCTTCAAGTTTTAATGACCAATGTTATAGTTATTGAGTTCTTTTTCAATCCAAAATTTCAAGTTTGAAAATATGAATACATAAGGCCAATTTTACACAACAAAGAAGAACTGGTATTCTTATATTAATAAGAAGTTCAATACAAACAACACAACCACAAAGATATCATCAGATCTTCATACATCAAAGTAAAAAAAAAAAAACAACACACTAAGTCTTAATACAAATATGATTGGCACATCACATGGAATCACATCACACTAAAACATAAAAATCTATATGAAAACATCCTTTAGGACCACTCTTGATTAGTAGTGGTATTCTCCATCCCACTCACCAAAAAATTTCAATCGTAGGAATGGTAGAAAGGAGCATGAGGAAATTCCATAGAAAATTTATCATTGATCCACTTGTTGGTGCTTTACATAATCACTTGACTATCTTGGAAACAAGCCAAATTATTGAATTACAGTTTCAACTGCCAATCCATATGCTCGTGTTGGTGTAAAAACTTTTTAAATTTTGTATGCAGAAGAGAAATCTCACCTTCAATCTTCTCAAGTTTGTCCATGGGCACTCCAAACTTAATGCAAGATATCCATTGAAGTAGGTATGAGCATCCTTATGCACCAACACCTTTTCTTCAAATCTATCGTCTCCATTGCTCTCCATAATCTCCCAAATGAAATTTCCACTCTCAAATATCTTTAGAATACTTAGGAATGTGGCAGAGATACTTTAAATTCCAACTTTCGTAGTTTTATATAGAGGAAGAAAAAAGGGAACCAAATTTTTGGCAATTTTAAGGAGTTAATCGAACTTTGGCACTATAGTGCCAGATCTGGCACTATAGCACCACACCAACATACTTAATTCTCAAATCTCTTTCTTCCACTCCTCAAGTCCTTTAATATAATAATGTTTTGTACCAAACAAAATTGTATAAGACTCATAATTACTATATAGAACTCATCATAACAACAATTTAAATCCAAATCACACCGATAATTATGGGTTGCGTCCCACAAAGCGTTTATTTTAACATCGTCAGCCCGACAACCATTATTTTACTTAGGTTTGACCTAAAATTAGGTTCTCTTCAAATGTAGTACCCTCTCTGCTCATGTAAGCTTTTAATCTAGGTGTATTTACCTTAATCACTCTCTTAGTTTTTGGACCTTCAATATCAACAGCTCCATATGGTTATGATGTTACCATAATAAATGGTCCTTCCCACCTTGATTTAATTTTTCCTTGAAATAATTTCAATCTTGATTTATAAAGCAATAATTCTTGCCCAGGCTCAAAATGCTTTTTCACAATGTTCTATTCATGCCTAAGTTTTATTTTCTCCTTATAAAATTTGGCATTATCATAAGCTTCATTTCTCAATTCATCATGCTCATTTAATTGCAGTAATCACTTCTCTCCATCATCTCTCAAATTATAATTAAACTCTTTAATTGCCCAGCAAGCTTTATTTTCCAACTCAACTGGAAAGTGGCATGCTTTTCGCTATATGAGTCTATATGGTGTCATTCTTATAGGTGTTTTATAAGTAGTCCTATAGGCCCATAAAGCAATATCAAGTCTAGCAAACCAATCAGTTCTTTTAGGATTTACCATTGTTTCTAATACTCTTCTAATTTCTCAATTTGATACTTCTGCTAAACCACTGGTCTAAGGATCATAAGATGTGGAAATATGATGTTTCATCCCAAAATTTTGAGTTAATGTTTCAAACATTTTATTCCTGAAATGACTTCCCCCATCTATAATGATAACTCATGACATTCTAAATCTTGTGAAAATATTCTTTATTAAAAGTTTTGCTACACTTTTAGCATCATAATGAGGTAAAGCAACTACTTCATTCCATTCAGAAACATAATCCACAGCTATTGAAATATAAATCTTTCCAAATGATGGTACATATGTTCCAATCAAATCTAATACTCAAACATCAAAGATTTCAACTTCAAGAGTAAAATTTAAGGGCATTTCAGCTCTTTTAGTAATATTGCATACTCTTAGACATCGATCAAATATTTTTATATAATTATTAACATCCCTAACTAATGTAGGTCAATAAAACCCAGATTCTAAAATCTTAAATGTAATTTTATCCACTCCAAAATGTCCCCTAGAATCTTATTTATGACATTTTTGAATAATTTCTTGAGTGTCTTCTAATGGTACACATATTTGAATAATTAACTTCTTACATTGTCTATATAAATAAGGGTCATCCTAGAAGTAAAATTTTGAATCATAAATGAACTTTTTAATTTGATGGTTATCTAATCCATAAAGTAAAATATTACTAACCAAGTAGTTCACTACATCAGCATACCACAAAATTTTCTATTTAGTAATCCCATATAATTTGTTCATGAGGAAAGTTCTCAATAATTTCATTAGTTAAATCTTTCTCATTTTTCTGTTCCAGCCTTGAGAGATGATAAACTATTTGATTATCATTACCCTTCCTATCCATAACTTAAAAATCAAAAACTTGCATTAGAAGGACCCATCAAGTTAATCGTGGTTTTTCATTTTTCTTCATCATTAAATACTCAATAGTAGAATGATCAGCATGCGAAATATATTTGGTTCCAATAAGATAAGATCTAAATTTATCAAAATCAAACACTATAGCTAATAATTCATATTCAATGGTAGTTTAATTAATTTGAGTCTCATTAAGGGTTTTACTAGCATAGTATATTACCTTGAACATTTTGTCATATCTCTATCCTAAAACAACCCCTACAGTGATTATTTTCTCTTTCATTATGTTAAAGGGATATAGAAATTCATCATTAAAATCAAAGTTGGCATCTTTTTCTAAAAGCTGATATAAAGGCTTGGATATATGTGAAAAATCTTTAATATAATGCTTGTAGAAACCAATATGTTATAGAAAACTCCTTATCCCCTCACATTCATAGGTGGTGGCAATTCAATAATAACTTGAATTTTCTGGATCAACTTTCATGCCATTTTTAGAAATTTTTTTCCCTAACACTATTCCTCCTGCAACCATAAGTTGACATTTTTCTCAGTTGAGAATAAAGTTTGTTTCTTTACAGTGTTTTAGAACTTTTGCTAAATGATCTAAACATAAATCAAAAGAAATCTCAACGACTGAGAAATTATCCATAAAAATTTCAATTCCTTCTTCAATTAAATCATTGAAAATTAACATCATATATCTTTGATAAGTTGCAGGGACATTACATAAACCAAATGTCATTCTTCTAAACGAAAAATTTTCATAATAACTAGTAAAAAAGATTTCTCTTGATTCTCAAGAGCAATAGGTATTTTGTGGTATCCATATTACCCATCCAAAAAGAAAAAATAATGGTGTCCTAGTAGTCTATCCAACTTTTGATCCCGAAAGCTAAAATAAAATGGTCTTTTTTAGTAGCGACATTTAAATTTCTATAATCAATACAACTTCACAATCCAATAAATTGCCTTATCGGAATTAATTTGTTCCTTTCATTTTCAACCACAATTATTCCTCCTTTCTTAGGAACACAATAAATAGGACTAACCCAAGGACTATTTGAAATTGGATAAATGATCCTAGCATCCAACCACTATAAAATTTCTTTCTTAACTACTTCTTTCATTATAGGATTCGATCTCCTTTAAGGATCAGCCACAGGCTTATGGTTATCTTTCATCAAAATTTGATGCATACAAATTAAAGGACTGACTCCTTTAATATCAGCTAATGTCCATCTAAAGGTTTTTTTATGATTCTTTAATATTTGCAATAACTGTTCTTCTTGTTCTACAGTTAACTCTAAGGATATAATAATTGATAAGGTAGATGAGTTCCCCAAATATGCATACTCTATATAAGCAGGTAAAACTTTCATCTCAAGCTTAGGAGTTTTTCAATATATGGAATAAGAGGCAGACTATTTTCACTAGTATCTAAAATTTCATTATTTTCCTGAACACAATTTGAATCCTTAGTAATCATTTCATCTTTAGAATCTCTTTCATTCTCAACTTCTTATTTTTCTCTTCTGAAATGACTTCATCTTTTTGATCTAATATGAATTTACATTTATTTTGAAAATGATTAACATTGATATCATAAAAAATATTCATTCTATAACATTTTCCATCAGGGAATTTCATTTTTGTAAGCACAATAAAATATAACTTCTTGATCATTTACTCTCATTGTTAATTCTTATTTTTGAACATCTATCTTTGCACGTTCGGTAGCAAGGAAAGTTCTCCCCAAAATAATAGGAATTTTCTTATCTTCTTCCATATCTAATACAATAAAATAAATAGGGAAGATAAATTTATCCACATTAATAGAACATCTTCTATAACCCCTTTATGATAAGTGATAGATCGGTTCACTAATTATAGGGTTATAGTAGTGGGAGAAATATCTCATAAGCCTAACCTTTTGAATATAGATAGTGGCATAAGGTTAGTGCTCACTCCTAAATCACATAAAGCTTCTCCATAAAATTTTTCTCCATTACACAAGGTATGGTAAACCTACCAAGATCTTTAAGTTTTTTAGGAAGCAATTTCTTAATTATTGGACTACATTCTTCACTAAGTACAACCATCTCATGATCTACAAAATTCCTCTTTTTATTTAAAACTTCTTTCATAAATTTGGAATAAATTGGCATCTATTCCAAAGCCTTAGCAATTATTAATTGTAAGCCTTTGAATATTTTAAAAAATATTTGAGGAAAAGGTGGTGTGGGTCTTTCTAAATTAATCTTAGTTGGAGAGTTAGGTGCAAGCTTCTTGAATACTTCAATATCTTCTTTGAACTCCAACATTTAATTCCTTTCCACTCCTTAGTTGGACTGCTTTAACTTATTATGGCTTTTCACTTTTGTCTTTAGGTTTTATCTCAACATTACTAGGGAGTATTTCCTGAGGTCTATTACAATTTATCAATGGGTTTACTTAAGCATTCCTCCATTGTTGAGTTCCACCACTAGGATTGTTGTTCCAATTAAAGTTAGGATGGTTTTTTCAACCTAGGTTGTAATAATTAGAATATGGGTTATTGGGTCTATTGATAGCATTTGTAGTTTTCAATGAAGTATGAGAATTAGTCATTTGTCCTAATGAATTTTCTTCAACCATTTGGGGTGTTGGAGAAAAATTCATTCCAATTTGGTCTATCTTCTTAGATAATGCCCTAACTTGACATGTAATCATTGAAATAGCATCATTATCATGAATACTAGCTACTTTTGTAGGATTTATCCTATCAGAAGACCATTGAAAATTATTTGTATCTATTTCTTCCATTAATAAAATAGCCTCATCAAAGGGTTTACACATTAATGAACCTCCAACAACAACATCTATAATAGATCTAAGGGATCCTACTAACCAATTATTAAAATTTGAATGATTAACCAGTCTAGTAAAACATGATGTGGACACTTTCTAATGAGTTTCTTAAATCTTTCCCAAGCTTCATATATAGAATCTCCCTTATATTGAGTAAAAGAACTAATATCATTTCTAAGCTTCACAATTTTTTAAGGTTGAAAATGCTCAGGCAAAAATTTTTGAGCTAAGTCTCCCCAAGTTATTCCAAGTGCTAACAAATTTAACCACATCTTAGCTTTATCCCTTAATGAAAAGGAAAATTTATAAGTCTAACAACATTATTTGATACATCATCTTATTTAAATGTAGCACACAGTTCTAAAAAGCTAGCTAAATGTAAATTGGGATCCTTAGATGGTGTTCCTCCAAATTGATTATTTTGTACCATTTGGATAGTTGAATGTTTATGTTTAAATGAGTTAGTCTCTACAATAGGAATTGAAATACTTAAATGAATTTTATCTACTGTAGGGTTTGCATAAATCCTTACAATTTTTTATAAGTTATGATGTTCATTTTGAACAGTTTGAATTTTAATATTATTTTATGATGTGTTAGCTATTTCTTGAGAATTATGAATTCTTCGTTATTTTTGAAGTTTTATAATAGTTCATTCGAATTTAGAATCACAAGACACTAAATTTTTAGATCCAGAACTACTCATAAACAATGTAAAAATAATTACAGAAAATAAAATAACACACCCAAATGGAAATGTATTTTTTTAAATTTTAAATTTAATTTTTTTTTTATTTTTTCCAAAATTTTAAATTATTTTTTAAAATTTTTAAACTTACAATTCAAATAAACTTGTAAGTCAAAAAGTTCCGTCTCAATCCTTGACAATGACCTCAAAAAATTGGCCCGACCCACAATTACAGGTATTTTTATTCTCCAAAATTTTGCCAAATAATATGTCTCAAATTATATCAAGCGGCTAGTGTGAACAAATGTAAAGATTTATAATAATTATTTACACTAGGGTTATCGCTTCAAGTAAAATAGTATTTTCCTAAAAACCCTAGTATCAATTCCATAAGGAATGTGGTAACTCCTAAAATCAACTTACAGAAATTCTATTTAATTTAGAAATTATAAAAATAAGAGATTTAAAATGATATGCTTACTAAAATTTAGTACTAAAGAGAAAAAAAAGTAACAACTAAATGTAACAACTTAACAAAATATTGCAAGGAGTTTGTATATTATGGAAAAGCTTTCCCATTGTAAAGAGATTTTAATCTATATAGGATTCAAATGATTTAAGACAAAATTTATGTATTGTGACCAATCAAAGCATACATTATTTTTTACCCCCTCCCAGTGCTAGCAAAGAATATTGGCTAACTTAAGACTGATTCCTTAACATCTGGATTCTGCATCAGAACTATCTACCCTCTCACCTCTAGATGCCCTTAAGCCTATGCCACCATGATGGCTAAATCCCAGCGTCAGGGTACAAAACTTAAGCCAAATTGATAAGAATTTAGCATGTCACTCTAGAATAAACCTATTCTACACCCATCAAAACTTATCTCCCTGTTTATTTGCACTCCCCCTTAGGTGATCATAATGGCTATGCCTAGAATGAAGTATGATATCCACTACTTGGGTGAAATCATAGCCCTTCCAGGTCATTATGTTCGTCAATGGATTTTAACTTCATAGGTGGCAAGTTTGTAAAGTAAATGAAGATTCAATGAAAATATCATCACAATTTTTAAGAGTAAAAAGCAAACTTTAAATCATTATCATCCCAAAAGATTAATTCCCATATGCAACGAGAAAGAAAGGGAACTACTCAGAATTCATGGGGATTAAACAAAAACTAAATATTTGCATTGAAATCCAAGTCTTACAACAAAAAATTAAACACAACAAAGTACCTTATGTCTTCTCCCCAGGTAAACTTCTGGAGTTTTCTTTAAGCAATCTACAAACTTTTTCACACTAAAACTCACTCACTTAGAATTGAACACAAAATATGAAAAACCTAATTCACCATTGTCACCCAATTGAAGTTTTGAGGCTCCAAAAGGTCTCTAAATTCGGCAAAATCCTTCTTATTAAATAGGAAATAAAAAATAACCAAGGGTTGCTTCAAACACCCCTCCAAAATTTGGCCAAATTCAATGAATCTTCTATAAAAGTAGTTACTAGTGCTATAACACCAGACTGAGGTGCTATAGCGCCCATCTCGCTTGTATGTGGTGCTATGGCGCCAGAGGGTGACACTATAGGGCCATAATCTTCAATTTTTCTCCATTTTCCCTCATTTTCTTTAAATGTCCATTCCTTACACTTGAAACCAAAAACATGCAAAATATCTTCCTTTAAAGTGTAATATCATTAAAAATGTACATAAATGGCTTATAAAACATACACTAAGAATATGTAATTTTTTAGGTAGATCAGAGTTCTAAATTTAGTGTTCCATAACTTCTGAAAGAGGTGTAGCCTCTGATGCACCAAAAATATATGTATATTTAGACCTATATTTTATACTCATTTTTGGTGATATTGCACTTTAAAGGAAGATATTTTTTATGTTTTAGTGTCAGTTGTTGATTTTTAGGACTTTAAGAAAAGAGGAAGCAAAAAAGATAGAATTTGAAGACAAGATGACGTTTTTGAAGAAATACTCAGCGCCAACGACGCCAGGATAGACGCCGATTGCTCAAACTTACAGAATAGATGCCAAAATTTCCTCCGCACCGATGATACCAGGAGCAGTGTCAATGATGCCAGGAGCACCGCCGATAGTGCCATTTGACAGAAAGCACGAAATTAATTCACAGGCCACTGACGTGTTTAAGTGTGAATTCTTTTCTAATAGTTGTTAGAGAGGGATTGAAGTGAGAGATTTCATCTTCCTTACATCTTATAAGAGAGAATCAAGAGTATTATAAAGAGAGAAAGAGTCCAAGAGAGGTTACAAGGGATTTGCTTTGAGAATAAGTTTCAGATAAGTGTTGTTTGTTGATTTTTATTGTATTAACTTTTTTTTATATATGAAATTTGTGTTTTGCTGTATCTCTCTCATGAAGTATGAGTAGTTTCCTTTATCTTTCTCCCTACTATGAGATATAATGAAATGAAGAGATAATTTAGATGTGCTAATTTTAAAATATAAAATATTTTCAACTCGATTCTTAATTTACTTTTTGATCTGGCCAATTGAAATGTTAAAATATGTTGTGAAGCACATGATCTAAGAAATGGAGTATGAGTTCTACAATAGAGTGAGAATCACATTTAATTCCATGGCAGAGTACTTTGTTCATGGAATTAAGTGCAAATAAATAAGGAAAAAAATTTTTTTGGGCATAAAATTGGAGATTTTAGGGTGACAGACTAAAATACCTAATTTGGTCTTAGTGTTTAAGAACTAAAGCAAGTGTTAGCCTTTAGGGGAAGGGAAGTGGGAGCTCTGGAGTGAGAGACACTATCCTCCCAGCCTAACCATGGATTTATGGACTAAAACTAAGATTAATCAATGATTCTCTATAACACTGAATCACAGTAGAGAATTAAAATTACTTCTATTTGACATAATACATATTTAAACAATTTATCTCATCTCATTTAACCCAAAACTCATTGTAATGGAAAAGTTGCTTTTTTATATTAGTTGACTTCATCACGAAAACATAGTTTGGTAGTTACTATTTGAACTTTGCATTTTAATTTTTGCTAGCAGTTAATAATTTAGTTATGATAGTACATCAAATAGTCAAAATTAGTGACAATAATTTTATTTTATTGTTGTGAATTTCCTAGTTAATTTATCATTTCAAATTTAAACCTTCATCGTAGGATCGATACTTAAACAGAAAGTCCTGTATTACTTGATAACGATACATATACTTGTGTAGAATCCCTACATAAATCACTTAAATTTCTTATTCATATAAAAACACATCAAGTTTTTGCCATCGTTGTAAAGTAGAGTCAACTTTATATATTTTGCAAAACTATATCATCGAGATCAAATTTTTGGTGTCGTTGCCAGAGAAGGTAATGATACATTAAATAGATTTGGTAAATTAGGAAATTTAGCAACAATTATAAAATATAAAATAAAATAATAATAATAAAAATAAGACAAAAAATCTAAAAAATATCCTAAAAATGTAAAAAAATAAATATACACTTAAGAGTATTTTAAGAAAATTTTCTTTGCTTATTATATTTATTTATATGTAATATTGTATCTAAAGGTTTAGTACCCCACAATTCAGAATTTGAACATACTATTAGAAAAATTTGAAAATAACAAAAAAAATTTTAAATCTTGAACGAAATGGCGAATAACTTAGATAATCAAATAAATGAATATTGACACACCTTTAAAAGATTATGCTAATCATACAGTAGATGAACTTCACTTAACTATTCAAAATATTGATGTTGCTGCTAATTCATTTGAGCTTAAAACTATTATTATCCAAATGGTACCAAAAAAATAGTTTGGAGGAACACCTACTGAAGATCCTAACTTACATCTTGCTAGTTTTCTTGAAATATGTGTTACTTTTAAATATGATAGAGTATCTAATGATGTTGCTAGGCTTAGAATTTTCCTTTTTCATTAAGGGATAAAGCTAAAGCTTAGTTAATTTCATTAGCACCAAATCTAGCAGAACTTGGGGAGAACTATCACAAAAAAATTTAACCTTTTTTGGCAAAATAATTTCCTCCCTAAAAAAATGCTAAGCTTAGAAATGATATTACATCCTTTTGTCAGTTTAAGGGGAATCGATACAAAAAGCATGGGAAAGATTTAAAAATCTCCTTAGAAAATGTCCACTCCATGCTTTACCAGATTGATTAATAATTCAAACTTTTTACAATTGATTAGTAGGATCACTTAGATCTATTATAGATACTGCTCTAGATGGATCACTAATGTCAAAACCTTTTGATGAAACATACTTTTTAATATAGCAAATGACTACTAACAATTTTCAATGGCCCTCTGAATGGGTAAATCTTAAGAGAGAGCTAGTGTTCATGATTCTGATGCAATGTGTATTTTAACATCTCAAATTGTCGCTATATCAAAACAAATTAATCAAATTGGAGTGAACTATTCTCAAATACCACCAATATTAGAGGAAAATTTAATAAGACAGATAATTGATACTCAATCATCTTATGAAACATTGAATGTTATAAATAATCAAAATAATAATCCATATTCTAATTATTATAATCCTAGATGGAAAAATCACCCTAATTTTAGTTGGAATAATTATAACAATTCAGTGAAACCCTTAGGAAATTCAAATAACCAAGGAAATCCTAACTTTTAACTTTATTATCTTCTTGGATTTAACTCTAACCCTAATTCACAAGTTAAGGAAAATAAGTTGACGATGGGAGAAGTAATGTTGAACATGGGAAATCAAATAAAAAATCAAGGGGCTGCTATTAGAAATGTTAAAAATCAATTAGGACATATTGCTACTACACTTAGTAACAAACCTTTAAGAATTCTTCTGAGTGTGGAAGTTAATCCAAAAGATCAAAATAAGGAATAAATTAAAGCTATTCAGTTACGAAGTGGAAAACAAGTAGAAATAAGAATCCAAAGAAAAACTGAATTTGAGGAGGAGAAGGAAGAGATTGAAAGTGACCAAAATGAAATGAACCAATACGAGTTCCTTTAGAAAAACCACTACCTTCATTTCCTCAATGATTGAAGCAGAAGAATAAAGATAAACAATTTACAAAATTTTTGGAAATCCTAAAAAAATTAACGATAAATAGTCCTTTCATTGAGGCTTTGGAACAAATGCCAAGTTATGTGAAATTTATGAAGGATATACTAAACAAGAAAAGGAAGTTTTTAGATCATGAGACTGTTGCACCAGTGAAGAGTGTAGCACTATTATTCAGAAGAAGCTGCTTGAAAAGTTAAAAGATCCTGATAGTTTTACTATACCTTGTGCTATTGTTGAAAAGTTTTTTAGAAAAGCCTTATGTGAATTAGGAGCGAGTATCAATTTTATGAATCTATCAATTTTTAAACGTTTAGATTTAGGAGAGATTTCTCCTACTACTGTAACTCTTCAATTAGCTGATCGATCAATAACTTATCCTAAAGGAGTTTTAGAAGATGTATTAGTGAAAGTGGATAAATTTATTTTTCCTGCAGACTTTATAGTATAAATATGGAGTAAGATAAAGAGATTCCTATTATTTTGAGGAGACAATTTCTTGCAACAAGGAGAGCTATGATAGATGTGCAAAAAGGAAAAATAATAATGAGAGTTAATGATAAAAAAGGAACTTTTAATATTACAAAAGCTATGAAATATCCTGTAATAGAAAAGATAACGAATGTTTTAGGATGAAAGTTACTGATTATCTAGGTAATGAGCAATTTAAGGAAGTGTTTGAAGAAAAATTAAGGCAAGAAGAGTATTGCGAGATTGAAAATGAAATAAAAGAAGATTTTTTAGATTATATTTAGGACAAATTTGAAACTTTAGAATTATTAGAATATGATAATAAAAATCTTCTTCTTTCAAGTATTAAACCACCTGAACTTGAACTGAAAGTATTACCTACCCATTTAAAATATGTGTTTTTAGGAGATTCATCTACATTGACTGTTATTGCATCTTTTGTTTTAACTAAAATTAAAGAACAAAAATTAATAGAAGTGTTGAAAAGACATAAAAAGGCTTTTTGATGGACTAGTAGATATTAAAGGAATTAGTCCTTCAATTTGTAAGCATAATATTCTATTAGATGAATAATATGAATCTAAAGTTGATCCTCAGAAGAGAATAAACCCGATAATGAAATAAGTTATTAAAAAATAAATCTTAAAAGGGTTAGATGCTGGAATTATTTATCCTATTTCAAACAGTGCTTGGGTAAGTCCAATTCACTGTGTTCCAAAGAAAGGAGTGATAGCCGAAGTAAATGTGAAAAATGAAGTAATTCCAAAAAGATAAGTTACAGGTTGGCGAATTTGTATATACAATAGAAAATTAAACATGATCACCGGGAAAGATCACTTTCTTTTACCCTTTCTAGACCAAATGATGGATAGATTGGTTGGAAACAAATATTACTGCTTTCTAGATAGATATACTGGGTATCACCAAATTCCAATTGCTCCTAAGCATCAAGAGAGAATAACATTTACAAGCCCATATAGAACATTTGCTTTTCATAGAATGCCTTTTGGACTATGTAATGCACCTACACCATTTCAAAGATGTATGATGTCAATTTTTAGTAATTGAATTGAACATGGAATGAAAGTATTTATGGATAATTTTTCTATATTTGGGACTTCATTTGAATTATGTTTAAATAATTTAGAAAAAATTATGTAATTATGTGAAAAATATCAACCTAATACTAAATTGGGAAAATGTCAATTTATTGTTGCAGGAGAAATTGTACCAGGGCATAAAATTTCTGAAAATGACATTGAAGTAGATCCTGCAAAAAATTAAATTTTTGAGAAATTACCACCTCCTACTACTGTTAGAGGGGTAAGAAGTTTTCTAGGACATGTTGGTTTCTACAGACGTTATATAAAAATTTTTCAAAAATAACTAAGCCATTATGCCAACTTTTAGAAAAAGATACAAAATTTGATTTTAATGAGGAATGCATAAAAACGTTTGAACTGTTGAAAGAAAAATTAATCGCTGCACCTATAATCATTCCACTTGATTAGGAGAAACAATTTGAAATAATGTGTGATGCTGGTGCTTGTGCTATTGGAGCTGTTTTAGGACAAAGGCACAATAATGTTTTTAAAATACTATATAATGCTAATAAAACTCTAAATGATACTCAAATTAATTACACTACTTCTGAAAGAGAGTTATTAGCTATGGTCTACGACTTTGATAAGTTTAGACCTTACTTAATTGGAGCCAAATGTATAGTGCATACATATCATTCTGCTATCAAATATTTGATGCTGAAGAAAGTTGCTAAACCAAGATTAATTAGATGGATACTTCTACTGCAAGAGTTCAATTTTATGGTAGTTGATAGAAAGAGAAATGATAATTAAATAGATGATCATTTGTCTGGACTAGGATAAGAAATAATAATTTATTTTGCAAATGAAATTTTCGAAACTTTCCTTGATGAACAATTATATAATATTTATGTAATGAATATACCGTGGTATGCCGATATAGTAAATTAGATTGTGAGTGATATTCTACCAACATATGTGAAGAATAAATAATTAAAAAAAATTATTTATGATTGAAAATTCTATATTTTGGATGACTTATATTTATATAAACACTGTAAATATCTAATTGTTAGAAGGTGTGAGCCTTATGAAGAAACTCAACAAATAATTGAAAGATGTCATGATTCTAAATTTAGAGGATATTTCAGAACAAATATAAATGTACAGAAAGTTTTGCAATTTGGATTTTATTGGCCTACTCTTTTTAGAGATGTTAATGAATTTATTAAAACATGCGATCAATGTCAGTGAGTAGAAAATATTTCTAGAGGAAATGAAATGCTTCTAAATTACACATTGGAAGTTGAAATTTTTGATGTGTGGGGATTAGATTTTATGGGACCATTTATGGCTTCATTTGGAAATTTATATATATTACTTGTTGATTATATGTCCAAATAGATTAAAGCTTTTTTTGTACCTAAATGTGATACTTTGAGTGTTTCAAAATTTTTATATAAAAATATTTTTACAAGATATGAAATGCAGAGAGTGATTACTACGGATGGAGGAACTCATTTTAAGAATAAGAGGATCGTGAAATTGATTAAAAAATATGATATTATATTTAGATTCTCTACTACTTAGCATCCTCAAATAAGTGATCTAATAGAGATATCAAATTATGAAATAAAATGAATTTCAAAAAAAGTTGTAAATCTCTATAAATTGGATTGGTCTGCTAGATTAGATACTTCACTATGGAGACACATAACTACTTATAAGACTCCTATTGGAATGTCCCCATATAGGCTTATTTTTGGAAAAAAACATGCCACTTACCAGTAGAGTTGGAGCATAAAGTATTTTGGGCTATTAAAAATTAAATTTTAATCTAAAAAATGCTGTTGAGAAAAGATTATTGCAACTCAATGAACTTGAGGAGATTAGAATGAAGCATATGATAATGCAAAAATCTATAGATAAAATGAAAATATGGCATGATCAGAAGATTATAAAAAAAATTTGAACATAGACAAGAAGTTCTATTATATAATACTAGATTGAGAATATTTTCAAAAAAAATGAAGTCCAGATGGTTAGGAACATTCAATGTGATTAAAGTCTATCATTATTGAACTGTAGTTACTAAATCTCTAGAAAATGGAAAGATATTTAAAGTTAATGGGCATCAATTGAATCATTATTATGAAGGGCACATGCGACAATTTAAGGAAATTTTGATGTTGAGTCATCCTGATTAAACAATAGTACGTTGTGCTGATGACGTTAAACCAAGTGCTTTGTGGAAGACAACCCATATGTGTATATATATATATATCTAGATATCTTAATATTTTATTTAATAAGTGTTTTATATATTAGGAAATAATAATATTTTTGAATACTACATAATTTTATATATCATAAACTAATACAAATATTTGTATTGAAAGAAAATTTGGAATTGAATTGAACCAAAAAAGGAAGTGACACAACATTGGCCTCTAGCGCTGACAACGCCATTAGGAGCGCCGATAGCATCCCGAGTAGTTCTTGTGGTTCAGGATGAATTTGGCGGACTTTGGTGGGATTGGACTATGAAATAACTGCATAGAGGTGTTTTTGAAGGTTTGAAAACTACCTCGGACAACCAGAAACTTCTAAGTTTTGAAATCCATGGCTTCCAATTCCAGAAATACTTCAAGGTATAGATTTTTCAATAGAAGAAAGTTTATCAGTTTTGACATGCAGAGATTATATGACAAAGTCATCACAAAGAAGAGACATATCAAGGAGAGAGGTTTTGTCAATCATGGATTGAGTAATCCAAGTTCACAGTTTGAGAAAATCATAATACAGAGACGTTGGGAAGTTCTATGCTACACTACCGTTGCAGTTGTTGTACTAGTGGTTAATGAATTCTATGCTAACTTACATGGAATCGCCCAAGGAGTTGTCCTCATTCGAGGTAAGGCTGTACTATTTATTCTACCTTGAATTAATGATTTTTATATGATAGAAAACATGCCAATTTGTCATTATTCAAAATTTATCCCAACAGGAGATATTATGCAAGATGTATATCAATTTCTAAAGAATGAAAATGATAATTGGGAAATCAGAGATGAGGGATACATTAGTTTCTCCGCTTCACTACTTAATCCAATATCTAAACAATGACATTTCTTCATTTCTAAAAAATTACTCCCTACCATGAAGATTAGTAGAGTTACAAAAGAAAGTGCAATTTTAAACTATTGCATTTAAATGGAAAAGCCCATTGATGTGGAATCAATTATTTTCAAATATATTATGATTATTATTATGAATGGGCCTATATATGGACTTAGGCATCCTTCTACAATTCTCTTACTTTCTAGTAAATCTCAAGTTCCATATGAATGTTGCGAGAAAGTATTATTTCCTTGGGAGCCCATGATTCCTATTGATGAAAACTATTGTGGGAATGGAAATGAAGCATTGGTTATTATCATGGATCATTCATCACATGCTTCAACACAACTAATGCCCTATATAGTTGGAAGTTTAATAGCTTTGGAGAAGAAAATGAACAAAATCAAAAGAGAAATTCAGAGTATTATGAATGTAATACAAAATCTTAACTACCTTTTTGATCACTTAGATCGGAAGATGAAGGAGAACTTTTATCATACTAGAACAATTGAAGCAGGTTTGGTGCAGATGTTTAAGAAAAATGGATGGTTTCATGAAAATTTGACTGATCATGTCCTGTACCGACCATTCTACAATCTGTACGTCCATTATCAGTTTATGTGAGATATTAGAGGAGGAGAAAATACAGAAGATGATGCAAAGTAACTGAAAAAGACAGGCTCTCTACAATTTTAAAGTAATTATGTTTTTAACGTGATTGTGTTGGATTTACTTTGCTTTAGAACTCTTATAACTTTAATTGTGTATAGTTTTGTTTTAGCCTTCTAGTTTTTTGGCTTGATGTTGACGCTAAATTAAAATTTAGTTTGCTTTATGTATGTGTGAGTGTGATTAGAAATGTGTATTTGTAAAAATTAGGATTTTCATATATAAAAGTTTGTTTGGTGTTGTTTGTGAAA
>NEWO01001094.1:111413-134410 GCA_003013225.1 Phalaenopsis aphrodite | reverse complement strand
CGCCGAAAAATGATGGAAATTACTACAAGAAGAATTAATGAATTTTATCAGTTAGAGGATGTATATAGCTGTCAGTACAAATTATTTTTTGCTACAAATTAGGCCTTAAATGAAGTTATTTTTTTTCTTATTGATGGAAGAGGGGCTTGGAAGGTGAATAATAATGTTAAGGTAAACCTCCATCTTTTTATGTTAAATGTAGTATCTAAGGCCTGACACTACTTTATATCTACTAGAATGACACCAGCAAATCATCATAGCAAGGTTATAGTGGATAGAGCCATCATGAACTTCTGTATCCAGTAGATGAAAAGGATAGATGATAGGCTCTATTGTTTATAGAAACACTCATGTTATTGTTTTGGGTGAGACTACTAGTGGAGTAGCACACTCTGCACTAATATTCTACTATGTGAACAGGTAGGAGTTGATTTTGGAATGAATGAGGAGAGGATTGAACCTCTGAAACCTATTGGTCCTTCAAATATTAAAACTTATGAATATGATGTTTGATAGAGATTTCGAAGTAGGAGTAGAGATATTCCTTCTACTTCTAGTACCCCTTCACTCCAAGGACTTATGGAGCAACTGATAATCCAACAGGGAGATATCTTGAGGATGGAAAATAGAATGGAAAATATGGAAGCCAGAAATGCACATAATGATGATTTGATAAGGTGAAAGTTTGAGTATGATGCTGCTTATGATGATGCAATGGTTAGATACATGAGGGGTGATCACTCAGTTCAGTTTCATAGTCACCGTATCTTTACTCTGTATCAACAACAAAACTTTGATGTAGAAGAAGAAGATGATGATGACTGCTGATGTTTTAGTTTGATCTTTTGTTTAGTTTATAGTTGGTTGTACTTTACAGTTTTTATTTTTTGTTTTTAGAGTGTGATACTTTGCTTTATTTTAGATGTTATGTTGTATTGTGAACAGTGGGATTTTAAAACTATTTTTACATTGAAAATTATTTTACTACTGTTGTTAGTTTTTAGTACTTTGTTGAAAGTATTTGTAGTAAATTCTTTCTCAGCAAATTTTTATATGTATTATGTGTTATTTAATGTTTTATGTCTTGTAGCTTTTCATATTAGCACTTGCAATATTTCAGAGTTAAATTTTAGTATCAGAACCTTCAACAAGTAAGTCTTTTCCTTATATATTAAATGCTTTCTTTCACTCTATATATTTTTTTAAGTTTTTCATGCAAAATATTTTAAAATTTAAGTTTGGGGGGAAAGAAAAATTCCTTTTTAAAGAAATAAACTTAATTTTATTTGTTCTCAATTAGCGCAATTTTCAAAAATTTTAAATTTAAGATGACCTTTAGTATTAGAGGGTAACTTTAGATAATTATATTTGTGTTTCTAAATAAATAGTAAACTTAAGTAAAAATTTTCAATAATAAAGGTTAATTTTAGAGATTAAGATATTTGGTATGAGAGAATAAGACTATGTTTTTCTATTGTAAGTAAAGGAATTTGTATTTTTGAAGTATTAAAAATCTTAGAGATTCTTGTAAAAAGAAAAGAATAAAATTTATGAAAAATAATTAAAGCTAATATAAATTTATAAATTGAATGAATGTGAAAAGTTTTTAACTTCAAGAAGAGGATAGTGAAGTTCAAATTCATTAAAGGCTATCTAGATATAGTAATCCTCACATAAAAAAAAGACGAGAAAAGAAAAATGATTGAAAATGATCCTGAAAAAAAAAAAAGAAAAGAAAAAGATGTGAGGAGAAGCTTGAGGAGATTCTTAATCAAAAGTTGGCTTCACTTGAATCAACTTAAACAAGAAAGCTTGACTACATTCTCTAAACTTATATTTACGTATTAACATATTTACTAATAAAGTTTCATGAAGTTATTTTTCATATGATTATTCTAAGTGGCTTTAATATGACATTTTATAGTTTTCCTTGAAAAGAGTAGAGAATCAGAAATCTTATACCTGACTGCTAGATATTCTTTTACCTTTAGTGTTAACTGGAGTTATTTTACATTTTTCTTAAGTTATGTTATTGTATTTAGTGACTAAAATATGAAAATCTAGAAGTTAAATTCTTTGACATGAGTCAAATTTTTATGTAGTAAAAGAATTACTTTAGGACAAGTAACATTTAAGTTTGAGAGATTTTGATGCACCAAAAATATAAGCATATATAAACCTATATTTTATACTTATTTTTTGTAATATTACGCTTTAAAGGAAGATATTTTTCATGTTGTATTGCAGGTTGTTGATTTTCAGGACTTGAAGAAGGAAGGAAGTAAAAAGAATGGAATCTGGAGTCAAAATAACGTTTTTGAAGAATACTCGGCGCCCACGATGCAATTTGACAGAAAGCACAGAATTAATTCACGGGCCACTAGCGCCAACTGCTCCTGAATGGGTGCCTATGATGCTAATGTCGGTGCAAGGCTGATTTCTAGAAGATTCGATGAATTTGGACAATTTTTGAAAAGTTTTTGAATGTACCTATTGGAAAACCGACATTAGGCTCTATTTAGAGTGAAAACTGATCTGAAAAATCTCTCTTCTGCATCCTCCCAGCCACTTAGAGTCCATTAGTCATTTACTTCTTTAGAGTTTTGAGTTTTGTGGTGCATTTAAGTGTGAATTCTTTTCTAAGAGTTGTTAGAGAGGGATAGAAGTGAGAGATTTCTTCTTCCTTACATCTTCTAAGAGAGAATCAAGAGTATTTTAAAGAGAGAAAGAGTCCAAGAGAGGCTACGAGGGATTTTCTTTGAAAAAGACTTTCAGATAAGTGTTGTTTATTGATTATTATTATATGAACTTTCTTTTATATATGAAATTTATTTTTTGTTATATCTTTCTCATGAAGTCCGAGTAGTTTCGTTTATCTTTCTCCCTACTCTGAAATATGGTGAAATGAAGAGATATTTAGATGTGCCAATTTTAAAATATAAAATAAATTGTGATAGTTGTTCAACTCCGTTCTTAATTTACTTTTCAATCTGGCTAATTGAAATGTTAAAATATGCTGTAGATATGATCCGAGAAATGCAGTACGAGTTCTACAAGAGAGTGAACATCACATTTAATTCTATGGAGGAGTATTTTGTTCATGGAATTAAGTTCAACTAAATAGGGAAATATACATTGTTGGGAGTAGAATTAGAGATTTTAGGGTGATTGACTAAAATCCCCATATTGTTCTTAGTTTTTAAGAACTAAAGCGAGTGTTTGCCTTCAGGGGAAGGGAAGTGGGAGCTCTCGAGTGAGAGCCAGTATCCTCCTAGCCTAACCATGAATTTAGGGACTAAACCTAAGATTAGCCAATGATTTTCTATAACACTAAATCAGGGTAGAGAATTAAAATTGCTTCTATTTGACACAATACATATTTAAATCATTTATCTCAAGTCATTTTACCAAAAACTCATTATAGTCATAAAGTGTTTTTTTCATATTACATAACTTCATCACATAAACATAGTTTGTTAGTTGCCGTTTAAACTTTGCATTTCAATTTTTTCTTGTAGTTAATAATTTAGTTATGATAGTACATCAAATATTCAAAATTAATGGCAGTAGTTTTATTTTATTGCTGTGAATTTCTAAGTTAATTTATCATTTCAAATTTAAACCTTCCTCATGGGACAATATTTGGGGCTTAAACAGAAAGTTCTGTATTACTTGATAATGATATGCATACTTGCGTAGAATCCTTACAAAAATTGTTTAAATTTCTTATTCATACAATAACGCGTCAAGTTTTTGCACCGTTATAAAGCAGAGTCAACTTTATATATTTTGCACAACTATATCAACAGGATCAACCTCGCCTTTGACATTCATTTTAGAACATATCTTTATTCAATCAAATTTTGAATATAAGGAGAATAGTAACTAAGTGGGCAAAGGAGTGGTTAGAAAAAGAACTAGAAGAACTTACACCATCTTGTTGCAGAGTTCCTTTATTCGAAGCTGAATGGTCTTGCTCTTGTAATCCTTTAGAATCTTCAATCTTGCTTATCACAACCTCCCTGGAAAATATACTCTTCTTTGGAGGAGTGTAGTAGGAGGCGACTTTGTGGATGCCTACTTCATGCGTTGATCATGGTTGAAAATCTCATTTTATGCAATGTTCTTGTCCTTTTTTGTAGTACTTAATGCACTGGTATAGCGATGAAGGGACCATTTCATGTACGTGAATCAAAGTTGTACTAACCACAACCTTGAAAAAAGTTACTACGTCGATGATATGGAATTTCACGGTTGTGACTATGTCACTAAGCTTCATTAGTAGTATTATTGATCAAAGTACTCTTTCCTCTTTCATGTTGAATCCTTTTTAATAACATTTTATCGGTGGTGAGCTCCTAAGTGTAGATATCAAATTATGCTAATGTTAGTAGACTCATTATTTTAATCAATGCTCCCGAATCCACCAGAACTCTGGAAAGCACGTATCTATCGATGCTTACTAAAATGAATAGAGGCAAATCTTCATTGGTGAAGGTTACTCAAAGCTGTTCTTTTAATGAGTAAACATCATCCAAGGAAGTGCTAGCCAATTGAGCTAAGAAAATTTCTAGATCAAGTAGAGCTTTGATCAGAGCTTCACTCATCCTCTTTGAAAAGATCAGAGCATCGTAAATACTTAGTTTTCCAGTCACTTCCTAAGATGAGCTAGCACACAATAATTTACTTTATTTGAACCTCCAGTTTCTGCTTGAGTATGTGTTCCTTCATCAAGGGAGGTGGCTCTACCTAGGTAACCACTTGCTTTACCTTTTTCATTTACACTGTACTTGGGAGTAACAGCTTCCCACTTCTTAGATTCACCTCTACTATCACTTTTGTAGCCGGAATCAAACTTAAGGGCGCTAATACTATGACCGCCTCATCTGTCTTTGATTTAAAATTGGAAGGATCCAAGTTATTTGCATCAGTGTTCCTTTCCATTCAAGGACTGGTCCCTTACTTTTTGAACTGTCGTAGTCGGTGTTGCTAATGTATTCTTCACCTTTGCTACTGTATCCATTGGGATCTTGCATGATTTAAGGATCATTTTGGAAACCAAAATTGAGGCTAAATTGGTTGTGATTAGTTGCTCTATCCCGGGAGACATTCAGAATGTAGCGAAAATCATAAATCTCAAAATTATAATATTCCTAAGGGACGTAGAGATAATCATACAAAGTCAATGATTTGAGGGGTATGTTGAACTCATTTTTGATGAGGTATAGTTTCTTCTCTTTAGAAGCCTAGGGTCTAGTCACAGGGCTTTTCTTTTAACTATCTTAGAGGGCAAGTGATGAAACCATTCCACAAAGAAATTCTAAACACTTCTTGACTCTTCTTGTGAAGTCTCACATGGGTGGTCCTAAACCTCAAATCCTCGCTTGGAATGGTTAAGAACAACAAGAGAAAACCCAAAAGTGAGTTCCAATAGAATCAGTAAGACAATAGTGAAATTATGGGTGGCTTGGTCCTGGTCATAACCTCACACACACTTAAACCTTAAAACTACCTATACTTAACCTACCTCACGGTTCATTATGGATACTCATATGGGTGGCCCGAGGCCCCTAATATTTGGCTATGATTAATAGGATCAACATGTGGAAAACCCAAAATGAACTTCTCTATGAGCATTATAACTTTATGGAAGTTTTTATTATTCACATGACCATCAATGCCATTTCCATTAAGACAACCCATGTTGGCTTCCTACCCCTACTTTTCCTTAAAATTATCAAAATGCCCCTGGAACCTTAAAATCTAAAAAAATCACCCAAATTCCAAAAATTTCCACCAAATTTCATATTGAACCACTTCAAATCACCCCAATTGCCCAAATACCTCCAAAAACATTAATATTACCAAAATACCCCTACCCCAAAAAATACCAAAATGCCCCTAGTATCCAATTGCAAAAATTTTCAAATTCACTCCAAACATCCTCAAAGTCAATCCTAACCATCCAATGACCCCAATTGCATCCAAATCCACCAAAATTTACAAAATTTATGAAATTGCACCTAAAGCCCTAAAGTCCCCAAATCATTCTAACTCCCACCAAATTTATTCTAAACTCACCCTATCTCAAATCTAAATTAATTTTCATCATGTGCACATTGACTTTACTTTTGGTTGAGGTCCAGCTCTTTTCTCTTAGTAGCCTAGGATCTAGCCATAGGAATTTTTTGTTGACTTTTCCTAAAGGATTAGAAAAAGAACCCTCACCATTAGAAACTCTAAGCTCTTCACTGCTCAACATGAAGGTCCACATCTTGGTCTTAACATCTAGCACTTAATAGGTGGGGTCAATATAAGGGAGCTCAAGAGGAGTCCTCATAGGACTGCTTGGCCTTAAGTTTGACTCTAGGTGTTTTTCTTGAGCTAGGACACTCACTTGGACTCACTTTCACTCACATTCACCCACAACTCTAAACTCAAACTTGTTGACTTTGATCCCTTGATCTTTTGGGAGACTCATGTTGATGGTCCCATAGACCCACTAGCCCTAACCTAGGGTCTAGCCCAGACCAGTACCTAGAGGACCCAAATAGAGATTCCATTGGTCCATGGCTCAAATAGGGTGGTTGGTACCTCACTTTCACCAAAATATCAAACTTAGCCTTTTGCCCCCCAAATCTACCCAATTTACCAAAACACTCATACACTGCAAATTTGACAAAAATTCTCAATTTCACCCAAAATACCCAGATTTGTTCAAAAATCATCTCAAACCATTTGAAACTATCAAAATTGCTCAAAACTTCCCAAAATTGTCAAAATTACCAAAATAACCCTAAATGCGCCAAAATTACAAAAATGCCCTTGGTGGCCCAAAATTACTCAAAACCCTCAAAATCATCTCACATGTCTGTAAAACCAATTTGGAACCTTCAGTTGAACCTAATTTGATCAATTTGACCAAATTTAACCAAAAGCCCCAAATTGCCCTTAAAGGCCAAATTTCCCAAAATTCACCCTAAATGTCCATCAATTTGACCCCAATTTCACCCAATTTCAATTCTAAATTTAAATTCATCATGATCAAAATTAATCCAAACCAAATTCAAGTCCAATTGATCCACATTTGACTCCAATTTCAACCCAAATCAAAAAGCACCAATTTGGCGTAAAACTAAGATCCCACTCAATTGAACCGCCAAACCTTTCCAATTGCCCCAATTATGCATCATAAACTCTTTGGAAAATCTCCACACATGAAATTTAACCCTCAATTAGCTTTGATGAAGCTTTAATTTCACTCAATTTCAACCCAAATCCAAAATTCTCAAATTTGCCCTAATTTAGCCCTGTGCCCAAACTCCACCAAATTGAATTCCCTAACCTCAATTTGGACCTAACACAACTCTAGCCCACCCTAAACCCAAGTCTAACCCAACATCCCCAAATGGATCACATGCCAAAAATTCCTCAAAGTGACCCACCAAATCAATTTAAAATCACTCCAAATCTTTTATAAACCCCTCATGACAATCATCCACACAATATTGATCAATAAATTGGGCTAAATGTTATGGATAGCCTAGCCCAAACCTAACTTCAAGACAATTTCACCCAAATTGAACCCATGCATCAAAATTGATTAAAACATGCCAAAGGAACAAACCAAGGACCACTCTAGCCACCAAGTGCACCCTAGTGACCAGGCTAGAATCACCTAGCCTACCCTAGACTATCTATGGACAAATGGTTCCTTGATTTAAGGGATTTCACCCCATATTTTGCCTAAATTTAAAATATCTTTGCCATCATTGCTTTCCCTTGCGAGTTTGTCATAATTAGCCATCACCTGACCTCCCTGAGCTCAGAGGTGACCAGGACCTAGCCAGCCACCACCTCAGCCATCAGAAACAATCACCCCAAAGGAGTCCAAAATGGCTAAAAACCAAAATTTGAACTCCCTAACTTGGCTCACTCAAATTACATGATTGTACTTTTATTCCCTCCACAGCAAGCTTTAGCACCCATCAAACCACCCTGAGCTCCACCAGACAGCCATGGCTTTAAATTGACCCCTCCATAACCAGAAAAGAAGAGCTTTAAAACCTTGGGGAAACTCTGTTAAAATCTCACCAAAGCCTCTCCAAACCTTCCTAAGTTCAATCCCCTTGCTCTCAGCCACTCACAACCACCCCATAAAGCCAATTTCTTCACTGAAATTTACCCCAAAACCAGCACAAATTTCTCCATAGCTCCATAGTCCACCAAACCACAATTAACGTTGCACGCACCATCCCCATAATGAGAGGATTTAACTTCCCAAAAAAAGCCCCATCCCAAAAAGCCTCTAACACTGCTATAGAACACCACCTGAAATTGAGCGTGATCAAAATAATGTCTAGAAAATTCATTAGGCCCTAGGTCTTCATCTGGAGGTTCCTTGAGTCCATTTGAAGCTACCACAACCATCTAATTTAGGCCTCCCCTCTCACACAATGGTATTGAACCTCAACCTTAATCTGAGCCTATTTTGATTCTCCATATGTTTTAAATATATTTCATATTGTATAATCCACATATATATGCTCATCTTGAATAGATGGAGGTTTAGAAACAAATCCCGTGTGATTTGGTTGAGTTTAGTTTGAGATATTAAGGTTTTAGTGTGAACGGTTCATGGGTTAGGTCACTTCAGGACGATGAACAGGTGTCGTCCGGTCGCACCTTTATTCCATGGACGGTTGAGATCACGTTGGATGAGTGCATGAGACAAAAAGGCGGGACACGTGGTAGCTGAGTCAGGAGGCGGCGTCAAATGGCAGAGTGCTGCATGGTCTTTCGGAGTTGCCTATGATATAGTCAGTGCCGCATGTTTAAGTAGAAAAACATGGATTTTATGGATTTATTTCAATGCCTCAACTTCAAAATTCTATTTCTTTCTCTAGAAAAAATCATAAAAATAAAATTAAAAAACCATCTTGCTTAGTGAACATAAGAGAATAATGAATTAAATACTCTCTACAGTATTTTAATTCATTATGATCAAGCATTGCTCACTATGGCTTGAAATTTTGAGGGTTTGTTTATCATGACATAGGCTATGTCCTCTGATTTTTCCAAGGTCAGAGGGCATCTCTATGCTTCAAACCCTAATTATCAAGCTTAAAAAACTATTTTGGCTTAGTTTAGTTATATAAATTAAAATCCCACTTGCAAAACTATGGGAATAATTTTAGTAAGTTTCCCATGGTTAGAGAAGCTTAAGAAAAATGTCATGATGATTTGAATTATTTTTTATATTTCTATAGTTAATTAAATGTAGATATCTGGATTTAATTTATGTAAATTAAATATAAATAAAAATTGATAAAATCAATTCCACACTGTGTATAAAAATCTTGTTTACCTACTGTAAAAATTTAAAAATTATTTAACTAAGTATGAGCACTAAAGTTGATTTTCTAAGAAAACTTTTATTTTTGTACAAATATAATTATATTAAATCAAATAGACTTAGGAAAATTTTGAAAGTGTTTTTCTGAGTTCCTTGCGATCAGGGGAACTTAGGAAATATAAAATTTATTTTTGAGAAATACTTGATTTTTGAGCTTTATTTTGAATTTAAATTAATTTAAAAAAATTAATAATCCAAAAAATATTTCAAAACGTGCCTAATGGTCTCCTGATCACTTGAGACACATTAAAATATTTTTTCAAGTTAAAAATAATTTTTAAGAGCTTAAAAATGAATGTTCCTTATTTTTCCCATTATAATAAATAAATTAAAAATTATAAAAATACAAAATTTATTTCTCTGAGTTCTCTGAACTCAGAGAGGTTTAATAAAAATTAAAGTTAATTTTGTAATTAAAAAAATATTTTACATGTAATTAAAGCATTAAAATTGATTCATATTTAAACAATAATGATAGAAATTTAATTCAAAAATTTATTAAAATTTGTCTACATGTTTATCTGACCTTAGGGGACCTCTAATAATTTTCTTATGAATAAAAACTTTACTTTGGATAGTTAAGTAAATCCATTTTGAAAATACTACTTTCTAAATTTAAATAATCATTTCATTAAATTAAATTTTGAATTCTCCTCTGATGTTTTAATTGACCCATGGATAGGACACTCTAAATTCATAAAGTCATTTGAATTTGGATTAATAAGTTATGAGGTAAAGATTCCAAAAGGTAAAGGTGTAACTTTAAATTTTGGTGCCATAATCAAAATTTTGGATTAATCAAAGGGAAAATGGGTTATTTTGATCCTACTGACTATGTTTGGATGATTGAGATACCATGGGATTGAAAGGTAGGAACTCACTTGCCACCTTTTCCATGATAATAACCAAATTGTAATTTCCTTAATTATCATGACTTGTATGTCAATCAAAATTAAACGATTTTCAAGTGACAAGCTCGAGTTAGGAAGATAATATCTCAATAAGTTTAAGCCAAAAATTAATGATAATGTGATCTTTCAATAAGAAGCATGTCATTTAAATCAAAATTCTGCTAATTCCCATTTCACCTATTGTGATTGTTCAGGGCTTAATAGTGACCTAGGCTTGACATTTAAACTCATTTGATCAAATTTAGAAGATAACATGACTGATGATTAACACCTTTTTACACTACAAGCCTGATTTTAACTGTGGGAACTAAAACCTTTATTCACTTAAATTTACCTTAAAGGCACCCACTCACATAACTCTTAAATTAACATCGATTGATTAATTGAGTGTCTTAGCCTTGGGACAAATAAAACATCAAGTTTCTTTCAACAATGGGATAACCTTAACTTAACCTTGGATGATTAATAGAATGATATGACAAGTTCAAAATGAACTCAAAATATTTCAAGAAATCTTCAACATGGTTCAGGGTCATTCTCCAAGCACTTTGAAATTTCTTGAATATTTTGAAAGAAAAATTGAACTTGCTATATTTTGTTCTAAAATCATCCACTAAGATCTTCTGAAACTCAATAAAGTCATAACTTGGGGTTTGGTAGCTATACCTTCATTTAATCCTACAATTTGAACTCATAAAATTATATACATATTGCCAGAGCTAGCCTTTCAGGTGGAGGAGCGAGAAGAATCGACAGGTACTCTTTTAAATTATTGCATTTACTTTTTAATTCCTCTTATTCCTTGCTTGCGTGCTTAAAGTCACCCTGCATGTCAAAACTAAAACTAGAAATTATAGAAGATAAATTTCACCGCAACAACAATCAAAATATAGGACAACTCAAAATTTAATTACAAACAAAACAACAAAACAAACATTACAACTAAACTAAAATGTCTCAATCAGATAATCAGGAATCCCTCGAAGAAGGTAACCTATGATTGCTTATGAGATTTCCCACAATCTAAATGAAAGTATGGAATTGATTGAGTCGAGTTTAGTAAATTTATTTGAACTAAAGAAATCCGAAAGAAAAGAGTGGTGTCGGAATAAGGGAACCGTAAGATCCTAATCAGTGACTCTAATGAACTTTAACATCCCTCATAATATTTAAATAACCTTAAGAAACATTTGATTTGACATCAGGACCCGACACATTAGAGAACTTAAACTCACAAGGATGAGGAGCTTGAAGCTAGCGCTGTGGGTAGCACGACTATCTTCGACAGCTAAACATGTCTACACCATATAAACTATTCCTTAAAATTAAATAACCAAGCCATACGATTTTAAGGTTGTCCGTGTAGTGTGACATAAGTCCTCAACATTATCTTTAGGCCTTTGTGTGTCTCTGCTATACAATATAAGCCCTAAAAGTTTTAGGATTCTGAGGTTGTCGTTTGTCACGACCTAAATCCTCACATCTTCCAGGCTATTTGTGTAATCGTCTCACATGAATGTAAGCCCTAATTAATAAAGTCAAAAGAATGAAACATTTAAATATTTCTCCTCTAAATTGAAACCAAACCATAGGGTAGCTCAAGAAGTCACTGAGGTTCTCCTCAGGATCTGTGACATCCCCTAGTCTCTCTTCCTTTGGATTCTATAATATGTTCCAAATTTGAGTCATTCCCCTTTCACACCTCATTTGTCCAATCTCATTGAAAATTCCTATTCCTTTGAACTCGTTGAAGTTAATATCCTCTGAATTTTATCGAGAGTTTTCTTAGGTGACTTTGAACATTTACGATGTAATTAACTATAAGTGCTTGTCTTTATAGGAAACTTTTCTGAACGCAAGTTAATATAAACCTTATTTAATTTTATATATTAATTAAGGGAACTTGTCAGATTATAATAAAATGGTTTTGCAGACCAAATAGATGTCATACATTTCTCAGTTTATTTGATTGAGCCTCACTGTCAAGCTATGTGTAACCTTCTTCCGTTGGCATGCTTCACCCATTTCTTTCTTGGGAAAGTACAGTAAACTCTTTAGGACTTCAAGACTGTCTGTTCAACCAACTTTGGATAGATAGGTTCAAGAGTTCATTAGGAATTTTAATATTCGTGTGAGGTCAGACCCCTGATAGGTGTGTTGGTGGGCTAGTTCCGCTTAGGCATTGTGCGTTGTGAAGTTGGTCCCGCACTGGGTCCTAAACTTTACTCTCCTCTTCATGTCTTTTCGAGTTTGGGTTGCTTTTTTACAAATTGAATCAACTTGTGTTTTGATACACTTTCTCTTTAACCTTCTTTATATAGCTAATTAAATTCTCCTATTTTCAAAGTTACTTTTACTAAAATTCCAAATTTTTCACAAACTAATATTAAAATAAAGACTAGTCCAGTCTACAGTTCAGCCTTTGTTAATTTTTAGTTATCGAACTAAAATTACAAGGTATTTTCCAAATAACTAACCTCAGAGCTTTCTTTTTGAAGCTACTTCAAAGGCATTCCCTACGCTCACTTTATAATGCAACCTTCCAATGAGCCGTGATGCCCGCGAGTTTGAAGTAGGATTTGAAGATTTTGAGGTCATCCTCAGGAAAGCTCCCTTCGGCATAATGAAAGTTGCTACTCTGGAAGTTCAGGAGACGTCTGTTGAGTTTAACCTGAACTATCCCCAAGAGTTACCTTCACGACATCTGCTAAGCCTGTCGTTCCCGTCTCTGCTAAGGAAAAAGAGGCCATGATCATTGAAGATACATCCAAAGAACTGACCATCCCACCATTTGAAATTAGATCAAGTTTAAGAACTGCACCATTAACTTGGTCACAAAGAAGAAACCATTGCTGAAAGATTTGGAAAGCTACTAAGGCCCAGATTTGTAAAAAAATGTCTATTGATGAAATTCCTCATGAAGAGGAACTAGGATTATTAGAGACTTATCCACTTCTGTGAGGGAGTAGGTTCCATCCTTTAATGGACACCAATGGACATGAAAATATCTCGAAGATTTATGTTACTTTACCGTCACCTCATGGAAATGGTAGGGAGGGTAAGAAACCCACTTCTATCACCAGGGTTAGTACAGTATTCTAGAGACTAGCTACCAAAAAGGGTTGTTCAGTCAGTGAATTACTTAAATGAGTGGGATGTACAGTATCCCCTCGCATGAAAGAGAAGTTCTAACATATGTCAGAACTGCTAGACATTCTCAGAAATCAACTGAAAGTTTGCCTGCTTGCATTCCCATCAGGTTCCGCCTGGGAAACAGAGTTGTACTATCATCATCACCATTGATTCTAACGTTTCTACTCCATAACCTGCAGGCCTTTAATTGGTTAAGTCATGTACGGGTCTGATAATTCTATCAGTTATTAGTTATAAGGATGTTTCTAAAGTTCTAAACGAAAAGAAAAAGAAGTCACCTGGTACTGTATTCGGTCATCACCATGGGGAGCATACCTCTCTGCGACATGACGATTCCTCTATAGAGACACCCTGTCTCAAGGTATCACTGTTGAGGAAAAAGGTATAGGTACCTAAGGTCACCATACCGATACCATTTAGTGAGCCCGTATGACAGGATTATGGAATGATGCAAGGGTCAAAAGTATCCGACATTGTCATAGCTATTGCTAGCGAGATGGATGAGTAGGAAGAGGATGTTCAGCAGAGTCCTCCAGATCTCAAGATGATACAAGAGTCAATAATTGATGAAATGATTGAGAAGCTCAAGATTGAGATTTTTGAGTTAGCCCGAGAACATTGAGTTTTCGTTGATGATGATGATGATGATTTTGAATTTAAGGACTACCTAGATGAAGATTTCAAGGATATTCATGTCATCAAAACCAAAGCAGCTATATCTTCACATGATGCCCAACCTCTCTTTGAAGGGAACATTGTAGATGATCTACGTAGGGTTGCTCTACTAAGGGATGGGCAAATCAGACAAATTGAGAAAAGGATGGGAGAGATGGCCACTTTCATGGCTGCCATAGCTACAGTTCATTGACAATCTCAAGCACAACAACAATCAGCCAGAGATTGTTCACATTATAGATGAAAGGAGGGAAGTTGCTTCTAGAAATAGAGATGATCCATAGAAGAAAGATTCTCCATCGAGCTTCATACCATAAAAATAATTTAAATAGATGGTCGAACAATTTCGGGAGGCCTTAGCCTAATATAAGGGTGGTGCACTGATTTTGAAGGGTAGACCCTACCCAGAAGAGTTTCATACTATGCCCTACCTTAAAGGTTTTGTGTCATCAAAATTTAAGATATGTGACGGGTCTGGAAATCCCAAACAACACATAGCTCATTTATGAGCCAGTTGTGGTAATGCCGGAAGTAACAAAGCCTTGCTTTTCTATCAGTTTGTCAACTACCTATCAGGAATTGTGTTTGATTAGTATGTCAAGCAACCCAAAAGATTAGTGAAGACATTTTCCAAGTTAGAATAGTTTTTCATGAAAAGATTTGCTGGAGCGCAACATCATGTTTCTATTGGAGATCTTGTAGTAAAAAGTCAAAAGCCTAACGATACTTTAGTGGATTATATCTTGAGGTGGAGAAAATTTAGCATGAAATGTGAAACTTAGCTACACGTACATCATGTGATTGAGATCCTACACAAATGCTTGCATGGGACAATAGCTGTCATGCTTAAGGGGCACATCATCAAATCCTTTGAGAAGCTACTCAGCAAAGGCAATAATCTGCAAGAGGAAGTTAAGCACATGGATTCTTAAGAGAAATATGAAAAGACCAGGATGACCTAAATATTTGAGAAGAAGTCTAAGACAGTGGCAATGATTTATAAGAGCAAGCAACCAATGAAGATACTTGTGGCGATCAAGGCTTTGTGGCGGTTAGGTCGCTGCCAAGAGGGGCGCGTGGTGTGGTATTGTCAGATTGAGGAGTTGCCACTCTATTTATCTATCTCTTTGCCCTAATTTTTGAATAACTTATTCCATTTGGATATTATCAAAAATCCTTACAAATTAACAAACTCAGAAAATAAAAGGATAAGGGCTAATAGTGATAGAAGATAGAGAAAGAAAGTATTAAGTAATAAACCTATAATGAAAATCTTTAGAATATGTCATTACTAAAGTTTTCTAAGAAAAGTTTTGTAACCAGAGATTCTGTTTGGGTCCTTTAATTCTCCTATAGGAGCAAGCTCCTATAGTTAATTACATCTTAGATAATTAAAATTACCTAAGAACACTCCTCGTTAACGTCAAACACTCATTTTCAAAAAAAAAAATTGATGTTAAAATAACATGAAGGTCATGAATGTCAATTATTCAAGCCTAAGGGAATCCCAATTTATGCATTTTTTGTGGTTATCCTAAAAGTTTTAGGTTTTGTGGCTATCCTAAAAGTTTTAGGTTTTGTGGTTATCTTAAAAGTTTTAGGTTTTTTTTGACATTTTTGTTATTTTGTTTATGTCATTTTATTTTATTTTATTGTCTTTTTTTATCATTTTTGTCTTGTTTTGGAATCTCACTTTCGAAGGTCATCTTGCAAAATAGAGTTAGCACATTGATCCTGACTTACTACTTATATGAAACAGTATAACAATGTCCTTGATTATATTTTCACTTATATTTCCTTACTTTGCAATAGAGTCAATACTTTATCCTGAAGCAAATAGGAATTTAACTCTTTAATTTTTATATTAGGATCTACGCTAGTATACATATCATTATCAAGTAATATAGGACTTTTTGATTAAGACCTGAATATCGAACCCATATGGGAAATACACAATATGCTCTATTGAACAACAAATTTTCTATTTTAAAATGACAATGACTTAAACTAGAGATGTATTTGTAGTAATTAAAATTCAAATCTTTTTGGCATTTTTGATATTTTGATAAAATAATAACAATTTAAAAAGATAAGTTGAGTTTATATAAAAGAAAAGCACTGAATTTGAAAATATCTTTCTCCTTATCAAGAAATAGTAATAAGCATAGGAATTATGTTGTTGTAGTATGTAAATTGTGTTGTGCCAAATAGGAGCAATTATATTTTTTACCATTACTAAATATGCTATAAAGAACATTGGCTAGATTAAAGTTTGAATAGTTCTGAAGGTCGGCTAGTCAGGGAAGATACAAGCTCTCACTTTAGAGTTCCCTCGATTCCCTTCATCTGAGGGCTAACATCTTGTATCAGAACCTAAAATAATAAACCAAGTTGGGGGCTTTAACCTTTCACTTTAAATTCCTCTAACTCTACACTCTTTAAAGATTGTTTATGTATTTATTTGCACTAAATCATACGAATTACATTCTCATTCATACACCTTATGTGATTCATTCTAGTTGTTGTCTGAAACAATACTAGCACGATTCTTACATGTTCTCACAACAAATTTTAACATCTAGATATGCCAAATCAAAAAGTAAATGAAGTTCATGGATTTAAATCATAAAAAATTCTTCCAACATTAAAGATCAATACTCTCCACAACTTCCATCCAACACTTTAATTAATTATCATTTTAAAGAGAAAGATAAAGAAAACTACTCATAATGCATGGAGAAAACAAAGCCACACTTTAGTTTAAAAGTAGAAATCATTGTCAAACCAATAAGAAGTCTCAATTAAAACCAAAAGTAGTTCAAAAAAAAAGATAAAAACTTATCTCAAATCCTTCACCAAACTCTTGAAGTTCCTTTGAATCTCTTCTCTTTTACAACACTCTCAAAATAAACTAAAAACAAAAAGAATAAAGTAAATTTGTTGTGCCTGTCCAAAACCCTCTCCTTCCAACACTTTTCAGAACTTTCAAGCACACTTTACAAAGTCTCGACTTCCTTCTTTTATAAATCTTCAAGAGGTGCCTTGATAACTCTTCAAAATGTGTCTCAATTTGATGTATTCTCCAATGGATGCCTCTTTTCATAAGTCTTTTAGTAATATTTTCATTTCTAGTCGTCATAAGCACCCTTTTTAGCCTATAGGTGCCTCAAATACCTCTTTAAAATTTGGCTAAATGAAGAAAACTGCCAAATAACTTCCTCTGACGCTTAAGGGTGGGGCCTCTGGCACTTAGGCATAGCCTTCTCTGTTTAATTGGCACTTAAGCTCTGGATCTGACACTTAGGCACCAAAACACTTTAGCACAATTTTCACCTCTTTGTTCCAAATTTGATCACTTTTCACCTCTTTTAGCTTTTTTTGCGTTTTTACTTGTACCTGAAAGAAAAACACAGAAATACCTTCCATTAAAGCACAATATCTCAAGAACAGGTATAAAAATGCGTTTAAAAACATGATATATTTTAAGTGTATCACACATCCTATAACATGCAAAGAAAATCTAAAGCGAGATTTTACTGATATCTCCAGCGAACCTGCAGAAACAAGATTATTATGAGAGAATTCAATTTATTGTCAATATTTGAAGGTTTTGATTGGATGTTTAAATCATTCCTAAGGATTTTAATTAAGTTCAATAGAAAGTAGACTTTGAGAGTTTCATTGTCAACTTAAGAATTTTAGATTCATTATCAATTAAATTTAAATTGGAACTTAAGTGTAAGTTAAGTCATCTCAAATTAGTATGGAATTAATTTAAGTTCGAGTTAGCTCATGTTAACTTGAGTTAGATGAAACACAAGTTAGGCTCAATGTAGGTTAAACCTAATGTTTAATTTAACTTGAATTTGAGTTAGGTTAAATTTAAGTTAGATTGTGGTTGAGTTAGGTTCAATATGGGTTGAACCTAATGTTTGGGTTAACTTATTTTCAAGTTAGGTTGAACTCAAGTTAGGTTTTGATAAAATTTGGTTCAATTATGAGCTAAACTTAATGTTTGGGTTAACTTGAGTTTAAATAAGGTTAAGTTAGGTTTTGGTTAAGTTAGGTTCAATGTGGGTTGAACCTAATGTTTAGGTTACTTGAGTTCAAGTTAGGTTAAGTTAGGTTCAATGTGGGTTGAAGCTAATGTTTGGGTTAACTTTAGTCCAAGTTAGGTTAAACTCAAGTTAGGTTCGATGTGGGTTGAACCTAATGTTTGGTTCAAGTTAGGTTAAACTCAAGTTAGGTTTTGGTTATTAGGGTTAGAGCTAAGTTTAGTTATATTAAGGTTAATTAAACCTAATTTGGGCAAGGTTTAATCGATTAATTAGACCTATTAGGGGTTAAGTCTAATCAGATTAAGGCTAATTAAACCTAATTTTGGTAAGGTTTATTTGATTAATTAGACTTATTAGGGGTTAAGTTTAATAAGATTAAGGTTTAATTAAACCTAAATTGTGTAAGCTTTAATTGATTAATTAGACTTATTTGGGTCTAAGTCTAATTAGATTAATGTTAATTAGACCTAACTTAAGTAAGGTTTAATAGATTAATTAGACTTACTAGGGGTTAAGTCTAATTAGATTAAGGTTTAATTAAACTTAATTTGTGTAAGGTTTAATTGATTAATTAGACTTATTAGGGGTTAAGTCTAATTAGATGTGGGTTAATTAAACCTAATTTGTGTAAGGTTTAATTGATTAATTAGACTAATTTGGGTTTAAATCTAATTAAACTAATGTTAATTAAACCTAATTTGGGTAAGTTTTAATTAATTATCTAAATTTGTTTGGGGTTAAGTATAATTAGATGTGGGTTAATTAAACGTAATTTAGGTAAGGTTTAGTTGATTAATTAAACTTATTAAGGGTTAAGTCTAATTAGATAAAGGTTAATTAATCCTAATATGTGTAAGATTTAATTGATTAATTAGACATATTTGGGTTTAAGTCTAATTACATTATTGTTAATTAAACCTAATTTGGGTAAGGTTTAATTGATTAATTAGAGGTTAATTCTAATTAGACTGATTTTAATTAAACCTAATTTGGACAAGGTTTAATTGATTAATTAGACTTACTTGAGGTTAAATCTTATTAGAGGTGGGTTAATTAAACAAAATTTTGGTAAGGTTTAATTGATTAAATAGACTTATTTAGGGTTAAGTCTAACTAGAAGTGAGTTAAATAAACCTAATTTAGGTAAGGTTTAATTGTTTAATTAGACTTATTAGGGGTTAAGTCTAACTAGATTAAGGTTAATTAAACCTAATTTGTGTAAGGTTTAATTGATTAATTAGACTTATTTGGGTTTAGGTCTAATTAAATTAATGTTAATTAAACCTAATTTGGGTAAGTTTTAATTTATTAATTACATTTATTTGTGGTTAATTCTAATTAGATTAATGTTAACTAAACCTAATTTGGGTAAGATTTAATTGATTAATTAGATTTATTTGGGGTTAAGTCTAATTAGATGTGGGTTAATTAAACATAATTGGGGTAAGGTTTAATTGATTAATTAGACTTTTTTGGGGTTAAGTGTAATTACATTAAGTTTAACTAAACCTAATTTAGGTGGTTTAATTGATTAATTAGACTTATTAGGGGTTAAGTCTACTTATATTAAGGTTAATTAAACATAATTTGGGTNGGTTTAATTGATTAATTAGACTTATTAGGGGTTAAGTCTACTTATATTAAGGTTAATTAAACATAATTTGGGTAAGGTTTAATTGATTAATTAGACGTATTTAGGTTTAAGTCAAATTAGATTAATGTTAATTAAACATAATTTGGGTAAGGTTTAATTGATGAATTAGACTTATTTGGGGTTAAGTCTAATTAGATCAATGTTAATAAAACCTAATTTGGGTAAGGTTTAATTGATTAATTAGACTTATTTGGGGTTAAGTCTAATTAGATGTGGGTTAATTAAACCTAATTTGGATAAGGTTTAATTTATTAATTAGACTTATTTGGGATTAAATCTAATTAGATTAAGGTTAACTATACCTAATTTGGATAAGGTTTAATTGATTAATTTGACTAATTAGGGAATAAGTCTAATTAGATTAATTTTGACTTAAATCTAGTTTAACTAAGGTTAAAGATAATTTAACAGATCTAGTAGGGAATTAGATCTGATTAAGGTTTACTAAGCTAAACCTAATACGATTAAGGTTTAACTTAATTTTAATTAAGTTTAATTAATTTATTTAGACCTAATTAGGGTTAACAGAGTAAGGTTTGAGTTAGGTTCATTTGGGTTTGAACCTAAAAATGTTGACTTAGCTCGAGATAGGATGAACCAAGTCTAAAAGTATTAATTTTAAGGTTTTAAATGTAATTAAATTTTTTTTAATTTACATTTTTTTAAACCCTAAATGATAAAATGTCATTTTTTATTTTTTCAATGGCTAAAATTTATCTTTTAGAGTTTAGGACTGTCACTCAAAATTTTCTGACCATTTCTGATTTTAATTTTCATTTCCCTCAATTTTTTTTTTGTAATTATTTTAAGGATAGTAAAAAATTTTGAAGGAAATTAAGAAATTGATATATAGAGAATTTTTTTGGCCTTCGGAAAATTATGGAAGATTTCTAAGAGCTAAAAGATAATTCCCTACAAATTTCAGAATTTTTAAAATTATAAATAATTTGTAATAATTAAATTACTCCAGAGTGCAATTAACTAATTAAAATTAATTATAATTATTTCAATTCAAATTTCTTTTCCAAAATGTTCTACTCATTGTCCTAAGTTCTGAGGTATTTTTGCCTTATTTTTGTGTTTATTCTGTGCAAAAATATGAAATTTTCAAGATTTAGAAACTAAATTAAATAAGATAATCCAGATTTTCTTATTTATCCACGCAAGCACTGACATGATCATCGTATTAGTTGAAAGCTTATGTGGCATTGTTTGATTGGGCAGGGTTTCCACGAAGACAGCCACGTGGCCCACAGCTTTATCTGGTTCATATGGACGAAACCACGGTCTAGAGGGATCTCGACCGTCCATTTTTAATACAAAAAAATGGATAGCATCCCATCATCTTCCCCAAACAGTCATTTCCCGTGGACTGTCGGTGATCTAAGCATAAGATCTCGCTCGAATCTTGATGAAAACTCATGGGGATTGTTCCATAAGCTTCATCATGGAAAAACAAACATATCCATATGGATTTGTAGTTGTTTTGAATTTGTTTGTTCCGATATGACCAAACCGATCATAAATTAGGCTAATTTGGCCATACGTTGGTTTGATGAGGTGAAGCCTCAATCAAATTTGCTTGGAACTATCGCTGGGTGCTTTCGAAGCTCCTGGTAAGCCCAATCTGAGATAAAATTGGGTCCGAGCAAAAGTCCAACAAAAGGGGCTCATGGCCTGATGTAGAAACCGGTTAGAGTTCAAGGAAGATCCAATTTTGATTTGAATCTTCTTCTTACAGCTCAGGGAAGGTGTAGGATGAGTTAATTTGAAGATTGGGTAGGGTTTTTGTTGGACCCAAAAATGTCCTATTTTTGAGGGTTTTGGGTTGGCTAAATTGGAGAAAGTAATGGGTTTTAAGGCTTCATTTTGGTAGAGATCAATTGCTTATAGATTGGTGAGGAATTTTTCTGTTGGGAGCATTTGAGTTTGTGCAATGTAAGTGGGTCTCTCCTATTCTTAGCTCATGGGTTTGACCTATAAATAGGCTTTAGAAGAGCCATGGATGAACCTTAATCAGCTTAGGTTCATTTGAGGATGTTATAGAATTTTGGATGTTGAAAGGTTCATTTGATTTTCCAAGGTTAAACCCATGTGGAGTAGGTTTTAACTTAAATCCTTGGCTTCCCCTCATTGGCTCATCTATGAGGTGGATAATGTTGGCTAAAATTTGCTGAGATAGCCTTCCCCACATACTTCCATCAGCTCATTCTATGGATTAAAGGGAACGTGACACATATGCTTCTTACTCTCCTTTCTCCCCATGATGAATTTAACCATGATAAAAGAGGTTTAGCTAAGCTATTTCTCTCCATTGGTGAGGTTTTGAGGTGCAATCCACCTAAGCTTCCATGACATGCTTTGGTTTCAAGAGGGAAAGACACATGTCCCTTCTTTCATGATGGTGTCATTATGACCCTTAACCATGGTTAGAATCATGGTTAATGGGTTGGCTAAAGTGCCAAATATGTCATTATAGGTCTAATGGGTTATGAATAACACATTTATGACCTCCCATAAATTAGATTAATTTTGAAAATCAATTATGGGTTTTTTATGTCACATATGTGTCATTTAGTTTAAGGTTAAGTTTTATAAATCCATTTTTAATTAATAATGCACTTAATAAAAAATGAAGGAAATTGTAATATTAACCCATAAATTGATCAAAATGATTTTGGGTGTTGACCATGTGACCAATTTTGTTAATTTGGTTCAAAATTGAATATTTTGATCAAATTTGACCAATGTTGACCAAAGTTATTTAGAGTTGTTCAATTCTAGTCTAGACTTGACCAATGTAATATACTTAAACTTGTTATGATTGGGTTAATCATGAGTCCATGGGCTTTAATTATGTGCCTTGGTTTAGTCATATTATCCAAATTTTATCCCTTAGATTATTGAGTTGGTTTTTTGGGTCAATGTGATAATTATTAGATCATATATTGATCATTTTGACCAAATTGGATTTATTTAAGTCAAAATTTGACCAGATTAGGGCTTGCTACTGTTGATTTCATTATTTAAGGGTTATTTCAAATTTTTTAGGGTTTTAATGACCCTAAGTATATAAAAAAAAGTCAATGTTGATAGACCCTTTATCTTAATGATCACATAAATCATTTTAG
>NEWO01001094.1:72467-102635 GCA_003013225.1 Phalaenopsis aphrodite | reverse complement strand
CTCTAAGGAGTGGAGACCCATTCCTGATTTTATCAGCCTTCATAGATTGCACTCCTGCTTGTAATTTCTTCACTTCTGTACCTGGTTTTCTTCTTTTCCTAGCTGTTTTAACTTTCCAATCCTCCTCAATAGTTTGCTTCAGTTCAATAATGCTTGGTTCCTGTGGGGCTTTATCAAGTTTCTCTGTGATGGTTTCCTTCCCCTTCTCAGCAAGCAAGGGGGATGTGGGTGTGACAATTGTGATTTCAGTATTTTCCTTCCTGATTGATCTATGTAGTAGAGTGTCTTCTTGGCTATATGGTTCAGTTAGTTCTCCAAGAGGATCAATATGTGTTGGATCCTCATGATACCTTGGGGGTGGCTCTTCAGACCTTGTATTGGTTTCCAACCATTTTTCTAACATAATTTCTTGAGTAATGCCCCTTGCATCATTAGCCACAATTTTCCCAGATTCTGTGTTGATTTTTCTTGCCATCTCCCTATTTGGAGGGTGTAATCTATAGCACTTATCAGCAGTATACCAAAACATCTTGCAATGTGGGCAATAGTAAGGCTTCTGTTCAGCTAAAATATCCTAACAGAACCCATCAACATCAGAACCAATCCAGATTCTCTTCAGTTCAAGGAGTGTGACATCTCTTTCCACCTGAATCCTAGCAAGACCAGGTCTAGCCTTGTTATAAGTGGGAGCATCCACTCTCAGAGGAGTTCCTAGTGTTGTATCAATATTAAAAAGGGCATTAAGCTTAAAATAGGGTAATGGTAATCCAGGTAGCTTAAACCAAATGGGGACAACAGGAGGCTCTTTACTAGGGTCAAAGACAGGGGACAATTTGATGATCTTCATAACAGTTCCAGCAATGCTAACAGATTGTTTGGCAAACAATCTAGCATAATCTTCCTCAGCTGCCAATTGGATTAGAAGGTGTCTCCCATCCAAAAGCCCAATTTTCCAATTACCTATGAACTTCAGAGAATCAAAAAAATTTCTAACTAGGTCCATTTTAGGGTGTCCTAGCTGAAATTTCCCACAAGGGTGAACTTAACCTCTTCACTTAAATCCTCAATTTCCTTAGTAGTGAAATACACAGCTGTTTTACCCTCTTTAGTTCCTAGGGGGTGAATGCAAGGACTACTTCCTTTTCCAGCAGCAGTATCATGGAAAGCTTGTGGGAAAACAATGAGGTCATAATCTTGTAAAGAGTCAGTGGATTTCCCCACCACTCCAGCATAAGTTGCTTTTGTCCACTGGGAGTCAGTTAAAGTGTCAATGGGGGAAGCCATCACCCCAAGCAGGCACAACTAATAAATAGCAGCAACAAAACTCCAAAAACCAGAGAAGAAACCAATGGAATAGTGCCACTAGAGTTAGCAGGGAGAGAAGCAACAGCCCCCAAAGAAAAAGGTCCAGGGAAGAAACAGCAAGAGCAATAATGACCTCTACCACCAGTAACAAGCAGCAGCAGCTAGCCTCCATCATCCAACCAGAAACCCTAGCAGAGCAAGCTCCCCAACCGCCAGCATCCTGTTATATATATATATATATATATATATATATAATCTTCACACCTGTGTAAACAAAATTCTGTATAGTAAATGTTTTGTTTTATTCTTATTCTTGATAAATTTCAACTCATTGATGTTTTTTCTATCATGTGCAGAAAAATGGTTAGGATAGAAGCTGATTTTTGCTTTAAAGGATGGCTGGAATCTCGCACTTAATGAGGAAAGGGTATCTCAGGATGATATCATAGACTTTGACTTGGACTTTGGTTAGGTATACGTGGATTATGAGGGTCCTCTGATGAATGTGGTCAGTCGTTGAGAGAAAGAAGAGCTACCGTTGTTGTTAAAGTTCAACACTAAAGAGGATTGCTCAATGAAGAAAAAGAAAGTGATAGCGCAACAAAATCAGATGGAAGGGACTAGTCTCCTGTCGTTTATGATAACCACGCCAACATGACATCTAGTCAGTGCTGATGATGAGAGACTGTCAGATGCACAGTTAAAAGACCTCAATGCCAATCTCCAAAAACATAGTGCTTTCCTATGAGAAGAATAAAGATGCCTGAAAGAGGTAGAAAACTTACTGACCCCAATTCCTAAGAGGAAAATCTATGACCCTTGCATGAGAAAGACTTCCTCCAGTTTGCTTGCCAAAGATGATGAGTCTAAATTTGCTACAGATCCAACATTATTGGCAATTACAGATGAGCTTTCTGCGGGTTGCCCGACAAGCAACGCCAAAATCCCCAGATCAATACCAGACGCAGGAGCATTTGTGGAATGCACAAAATTCCACTTAGAGCATTACAACACTCTTGAGAAGTATGCATCTACCAACAGTGGATTTCAGACTATAAGCCACTTAGTTGGAGAATCATACATCCTATTGGATACAGAGATAGCACAAACATGGATTCTTGTGGGTATTGAAATGAGGGATCGGCCTCGACAGTCACAGAAGGTTAATATGGCAGAAGTAGACATAGTGAGCAAGGTAAAGAAGAGAGAGTTTGAATTCTACAAAGAAGTTCAACGAAAATTTGTCAACATATTGGGAGGTCTAGAACTATACACCAGAGTCTTTTCTGAAAGTGAATAAAGAAGCATTCTTGACTGCTTGTTTGATCTGAGGGACAAAGGCCGAGCTCGTCTTCTGATGGAAAGAACTTATTCAAAACCCACAAAAGGTTGATGCTTGGAAAAGGCAGGAAAACCACTCAATGTGGTTGTTGCTAAAATTTCACCAACGATAGGGATGGGAACCCCCCAGGGATCTTAAGACATGACGAGGTGGATCCATTGCCTCCCATAATAAAGTAGATGATAAAAAGGATGGTCAGATTGAGCGTGTTGCCAGCAGACTGCATTCCAAACAGTTGTATCATCAACATTTATGAACAGGGAGACTGTATTCCCCCACATAAAGATCACTATGATTTTGTCAAACCTTTCTGCATGGTCTCGTTCATGAGTAAAAGCAACATTTTGTTCAAGAAAGAAATCGACGTTGCCAGACCCAGTGAGTTCAAAGGATCAATTGCAATTCCACTGCCGGTGGGTTCTATACTAATTCTGAAAGGAAATGGCGCCGATCTATAAAAGCATTGCATTTTTGGAGTGCCACGATGCAGTGTTTCCATTACACTCAAAAGGATGGAAAATAGCAAGAGGCCATATGGATTCCACCAGATCCAGAATCGGAGGAGCTACAACCATACGAGTTATGAGATGGTTGTAACTCAAAGTACACGGAAAGAGAAAATCTTATCTTAGAGCGTGGCTTAGTAGGTTAGCTTGATCAGGAGCTCGTCCCATAGAGGACAGATAGATAACTTTTGTTGCTTATTGTACTGCGTCTGAGAAGCATATATGATATGTATTCAGTATGTGAAGTTTCAGATGTGTTCAACATGTTGTTTCTTTTGATGCTTTAGCCTGTAATTAGTCTGTAACACTTATTTGAAACAAATTAATAAAGTTTCTTTTAGATTTCAACATATTTGTCAAATTTCCCTTTTGTGTGATGGATAAAAAGCTACTGACCTAACATTGGTTCTAAACTACAATGAACAAAGAACAAAGCAACAATAAGAATTTGATGATAACAAAATTTAAATAAAGTATCAAATTAAGAAAATCAACTAATGAAAGATTAATTTTGAAAACATATTTTGATAATTAAATTTGGTAAAAACAATAAGAAAATAAAATGATAAATTTGTTGAGTTTGTTTCTCTTAAGTTTGAGATTTCTTACTCTTTGTTTGTGTAGCATGAATGTCTTGGTCTGCACCAATGGCATCACATCCCCATGGAGTTTCATACTTTGTACAAAGTGTCACAAAATTTTCTCACTAATGTCAATCTTCACATGTCACATATCTATGAGCTTAACACCACAAATTCTCTGCACTATTTTCATGTTGTTCTCGGGGTTAGTACCGAGATTCTGATATGTTTTCCTCGTCACCATTTGGGTTGGATGTGAGTCCCAGAACTTTCCTTCCTAACATGAGACATATCTTCGAGATAGATTTAAGGCCACCTTAAATGGAGTAAGGCATCCTATTCTCAATACTTTTGTGATCAGTTTAAGACCACCTTAAATGGAATAAGACATCCAATTCTCTACCCATATCTTCGAGATAAGTTTAAGGCCACCTTTAATCGTGTAAGTTATCCTATTCTCAAAACTTTTGAGATCAGTTTAGGACCACCTTAAATCAAATAAGGCATCTTATTTTATACTCATATCTTCGAGATAGGTTTAAGGCCACCTTAAAAGGAGTAAGGCATCCTATTCTCAATACTTTCTAGATTGATTTAAGACCACCTTAAGTAAAGTAAGGCATTTGATTGTCTACCCAGATCTTTGAGATCGGTTTAAGACCACCTTAAATTGAGTAAGACATCCTATTCTCAATTCTTTTGAGAACGGTTTAAGACCACCTTAAATGGAATAATGCATCTGATTCTCTACCCATATCTTCAAGACCGGTTTAAGACCACCTTAAATGGAGTAAGGCATCTGATTATCTACCCAAATCTTCCAAATTAGTTTAAGACCACCTTAAATTGAGTAAGGCATCCTATTCTCATCCTTCGAATCAGTTTAAGACCACCTTAATAAAGTATGACATCAGATTCTCTACACAAATCTTCAAGATAGGTTTAGTACCACCTTAAATGGAGTGATAAATCTTATTCTCATCCTTTGAGATCAATTTAAGACCACCTTAATGGGAGTAAGGCATCTGATTTTATACTCATATCTTTGAGATGGGTTTAAAACCACCATAAATGGAGTAAGGCATCCTATTCTCAATACTTTTGAGATTGATTTAAGACCACCTTAAGTGGAGTATGGCATCTGATTCACTTGCTGGTTTTGATACCTAAATTTCAATCCCCATCCTCACTTTCAGGGTAAGCTTAGACGTCCTTTTCTCATCTACACTTTTGGGGTAGTCTTAGACATCCTATTCCCATATTTACATTTCAGCTTAGGCTTAGACGTCCTATTCCCATCCTTACTTTTGGGTTATGCTTAGACATCCTATTCCCATCCTCTACTATCGTGGTAGGCTTTGACGTTCTATTCCCATCTACGGTTTCTGGGTAGGCTTTGACATCCTATTCCTATTCTCACTTTCATGGTAGGCTTAGACCTCCTATTCCCATCTACACTTTCATGGTAGGCTTAGACATCCTATTCCTATCTACACTTTTGGGATAGGCTTAGATCTTCTAATCTCATCTTTGCATTTCAGGTTAGGCTTAGACGTCTTATTCCAATCCTTATTTTCGGGGTAGAATTTAATGCCCTATTCCCTTTTCTGTGCTTGTTTTTTCCACCCAATATGGTTTCCTCGCACATAATTTCACCTCCTTAAAATTTTAAATTGAAATCCAAACTTTCTTTGATATTTTAGATTCAAATTGAGTCTTCATCAGGGCTACCGGTTTGCCTGACGATTGACCCCAAAATCTCCTCTCTTTTCCCCATTAAGAGTATATGGTACCCCCCAGCAAAAACAAATGTCACTCAATTCTACACTTCATTCTAGGTCTGTTGATTTAGAAGTCTTTGTTAGTGTCATTGATCTTGATCAATGCCAATACGTGTGGTGTGCTTACCCGACACACCACACCTATTGGGGGATCTCTTTCCTGACCACACTTTTGGTTAAGGTCTAGCTCTTTTCCCTTTAGTAGCCTTAGGTATAGCCATGAGACTTTCATGTTAACTATTCCTAGAGGACTAGAAAAAGAACTCTCACCATTAGAAATTCTAAACTCTTCTCAACTCAACTTGAAGTTCCACATATTGTACTTAACCTCTAGCACTTAGTAGGTGGGGTCAATATGGGGGAGCTTAAGGAGAGTCCCCATAGGGCTACTTAGCCTTAGGGTTGACCCTGAGTGTTGGTCTTGAGCTAGTATACTTACACTCACTTCACTCACATTCATTCAGAACTCTAAACCCAAACTTGTAGACTTCGATCTCTTGATCTTTTGGGAGACTCATGTAGATGGTCCCCTAGACCCACTAGCCCTATGTTAATGTTTAGCCCAAACCAATACATAGAGGACACAAATAGAGATTTCATTGTTCCATGGCTCAAAAAAGGTGTTTGACACCTCACTTTCAACATAATACCAAACTTAGCCTTTTACCCCCCAAATCTACCCAATTTAACAAAACACCCTCAAACTCCAAATTTCACCAAAATTCCCAGTTTCACCCAAAATACCCAAATTTGTTCAAAAATCATTTGAAATCATTTGAAATTACACAAATTGCCCAAAACCTCCCAAAATTGCCAAAATTACCAAAATATCCCTAAATTTGCCAAAATTACAAAAATATGCTTGGTGGCCCAAATTTTCCCAAACCCTCAAAATCATCTCAAATGTCACTAAAAATAATTTGGACCCTTCAACTGAACCTAATTTGATCAATTTGACTAACTTTGACCAAAAGCCCCAAATTGACCTTAAAGGTCTAAATTCCCCAAATTCACCCTAAATGTCCATGAATTTGACCCCAATTTCCCCAAATTTCAAATCTAAATTCAAATTCATCATGATAAAACTAAATTAAAACCAAATACAAGTCCAATTGATTGACATTTGAGTCCAATTTCAACCTAAATAAAAAATCCCCAATTTAGCCTAAAACCAAGATCCCACTCAATTGAACCCCCAAAGCATTACAAATGACCTAATTATGCATCATAAATTTTTTTAAACATCTCCGCACATCAAATTGAACCATAAATTAGCTTTGTTAAAGCTTCAATTTCACTTAATTTTAACCAAAATAAAAAATTCCCAAATTTACCCCAATTTATCCATATGCCCAAACTCCAACAAATTGAATGCCCTAACCCTAAAACTGGCACCCAATTAAGATTGAGAACTCTTCATGACATTCCCTTAAACTATTTTGAACTCCCAAATTGGACATAACTCAATTGTATGCCAACTAAACCCAAGCCTAACCCAACATTCCCAAATTGATCACATGCCCAAAATCCCTCAAATTGACCCACCAAATCAATTAAAAATCACACCAAGTATTTTATAAACCCCCTCATGAAAATCATCCACAAAAAATTGATTAATCAATTGGGCTCAATGTCATGGCTAGCCTAACCCAAACCCAACTTCAAGACATTTTAACCCAAATTGAATCCATGCAACAAAATTGATTATGCCATGCCAAATTGGCCAACCAAGGACCACTCCAGCCACCAAGTGCACCTAGTGACCAGGCTAGATTTACCTAGCCCACCCTAGATGAGCTATGGACTAATAAACCCTTGATTTTAGGGATTTCATCCCATATTTGGCCTAAACTTGTAATATATTTGCCTTCATTGCTTATCCTTAAGAGTTAATCATAATTAGCCACTTCCTGACCTCCCTGAGCTCAGCGGTGACTAGACCCTGGCCAACCACCACCTCAGCCACTAGAAACAGTAGCACTAAAGGAGCCCCAAATGGCCAAAACACAAAATTTGAACTCCCTGAATTGGCTCACTCCAATTAGATGCTTGTTCTTTTCTTCCATCCACCTCAGCAAGCTTTAGTACCCATCAAACCCCCCTGAGCGAGGATTTGATTTCCCAAAAAAGCCCCATCTCAAACAATCTCTAACATAGCTCTACACTGACACCTGAAATTGAATTTGATTGAAATCATATCTAAAGAATTTACCATGGCCTAGGACATCATCTGGAGGTTTGTTGAGTCCATTCGAAGCTGTCACAACCATCTAATTAAGGTATTCCCTCTCAAACAAAGGTTTTGAACCTCAACCCTAATTTGAGCCTGTTTTGATTCTCCATACATATTTACTATATTTTATACCGTATAAGCCATATAGTTATGCTTGTCTTGAGTAGATTAAGATTTAGAAACAAAACCCATGTGATTTGGTTGATTCTAGCTTGTAATATTAAGGTTTTAGTGTGAACGCGTCACGAGTTAGGTCACTTGAGGAAGATGAATGGATGTCATCCGATCACACGTTTACTCTATGGACGGTTGAGAACATGTTGGACGAGCAGGTGAAGTAAAAAGGCGAGATGCGTGGAAGCTGAGTCAGGAGGTGGCGTCAAATGGTGGAGCGAGGTGTGGTCTTTTGGAGCTGCCTATGATCCAGTCAGCGCCGCATGTTAAGTAAAATAATATGGATTTATTTAATGCCTGAACTTTAAAAATCCATATCTTTCTTTACAAAAACATCATAAACATAAAATAAGAACAACCTCTTTCTCAGTGAACAAAAAAGAATAATGTGGACTAAAAATAAAAATTATGCAATGACTCTCTTGTTTTTAATGATCTAAATATTCTCTGGATTATTTTAATTCATTATCATCAAGCATTGCTTACCATGACTTGAAATTTTGAGGGTTTGTTCCTCATGATAGAGGTTATATCCTCTAATTTTTCCAAGTTCAGAGAGCATCTCTATGTTTCTAACTCAAATTTTCAAGCTAAGATGACTATTTTGGCTTATTTTAGTTATATAAATTAAAATACCACTGGGAAAATTATGAAAATAATTTTAGAAGGTTTCTTATGGTTAGAGAAGCTTAAGAAAAATGCCATGAGGATTTGAATTTTTTTTACATTTCTATACTTAATTAAATGTATATACTTCTTGTTTAATTTATGTGAATTAAATACTTTTAAAAAATTGACAAAATCAATTCCACACTCTGCATAAAAATCATGTTTACCCAGTAGAAAAATTTTAAAATTTTTTAACTAAATTTGAGCACTAAAGTTGATTTCGAAGAAACCTTATATTTTTGTACAAATATAATTTTATTAAATCAAATACACTTGGGAAAATTATGAAATGATTTTTTTTGAGTTCCTTGTGATCAAGGGCACTTAGAAAATTTTTTTTTTTTGAGAAAATACTTGATTTTTCAGCATTACTTTAAATTTAAACTAATTTAAAATAATTAATAATCCAAAAAATACAAAAATATTTTAAAATGTGCATAATGTTCTCTTGATCACTTGGGACTCATTAAAATAATTTTCCTAATTTTTTAATGATAAAAATCATTTTAAGAACTTAAAAATGAATTTTCTTTTATTTTTCCCATTAAAATAATTATAATAAATAAATTAAAAATTTTATAAATCTAAAATATGTTTCTCTGAGTTCTCTGAACTCAGAGAGGTTTAATAAAAATATAAAGATAATTTTGTAATTAAAAATATATTTTAAATGTAATTAAATCATTAAAATTGATTCATAATTAAATAATAATGATAGAGATTTAATTCAAAAAATCATGGAATTTGTCTAAGTGTTTCTCTGACCTAAGGAGACGTCTAATAATTTTCTCATGAATAAAAACTTTACTTTGGATAGTTAAGTAAATCAATTTTGAAAATACTACTTTCCAGATTTAAATAATTATTTAAATTAAATTAAATTTTAAAACCCACATTTTCTCCTCTAATATTTTAATTGACCAATAGATAAAACACTCTAAACTCTCAAAGTCTTTTGAATTTTGATTAATGAGTTATGAGGTGAAGAGCCCCAAAAGGCAAAGGGGTAACTTTAAATTTTGGTGCCTTAATCAAAATTTAGGATTAATCAAAGGAAAAATGGGTAATTTTGATCCTAATGAATATGTTTAGATGATTGAGATATCATGAGATTGAAAGGTAGGAACACAGATGCCACCTTTTTTCATGATAAGAACAAAATTGTAATTTCCTTAATTATCATGACTTGGAAGTAATCAAAATTAGACGATTCTCAAGTGACAGGCTCAAATTTTTTTATGTTTAAGGTTCTCCTCAGGATCTGTGACATCCCCAAGTCTCTCTTCGTTTAAATTCCATAATATGTTCCAAATTTGAGTCACTCCCCTTTTATACCTCGTTTCTCCGATCTCGTTGAAAATTCCTATTCCTTTTAACTACTTGAAGACAATATCCCCTGATTTTTATCGAGAGTTTTCTTAGGTGACTTCGGTCATCTAGGATGTAATTAATTGTAAGGGTTAGCCTTTATAGACAAATTTTCTGAACCAAACTTAATATAAACATTATTTAATTTAATATATTAAGTAGGGGAACTTGTGAGCTTATAATTAAATGGTTTAGCATACCAAATGGATGTCCTTCATTTCTTAGTTTATTTGATTGAGTCTCATCGTCAAACTATGTGTCTATCTTTCGAGATGAATTTGTAGCTTAAGGTGTGGCACTCTTTCATTTAAACTATGAAAGATATGGGATCAGTTTGATTTCATATTTTTCTAAAATTATATATATATATATATATATATATATATATATATATTGGTTGAAGGAGTTTCTATTGACTCCCTACATGTTAGAGTAATGAGCATGTTACAAAGTGCAAACTAAAAAATAATAAAAAAAAAACATGAGAGTTTAATTTGGTTCAATACAAGAACCCAAAAAACTCTTCCCAAAAAACCAAGAGTCCCACTAAAGAGGAAATTACAATTACTCAAAAAAAGAGAATAAGTGTAAAAAGTACAGCTAAAAAAATTTTCATCGTCTATCCTGGTTTGCAATTTTGAAGTGGGGCATCTCCAGTGTGTCTCCTTGCAGCAGGAATTGAAGGGCTGGAGGGTGGTTTACAGCAACATCAGACTCATTGAAGTATGACCCAAGTTGGGCCAGCCAATTTGCAGGCTGACTTCCTTCCCTGTAGATGAAAATGAAATGAATTTGGAACTTTTTAATAAGATCTCAGATTTTTTTTATCGAAAATACGTGGTGCCATGAAGATCCCTCCTCCTGATTTAGTAAATGAATCACTACAGCAGAATCCACCTCCAACCATAGCTTTTAATAATTAGCCTTATTAGCAAGCTTGAGTGCCCAATAAACAATAATAAGCTCAGTCTCAGTAGCAACAGTAGCCATTATTGGAGTGTAGAAGTATAAGAGGCACTTACCCAAATGATTTCTATACATACCCCCACTCTAGCTCCATGTTTTGTATAACTTCCATCAGTATTAATCTTCACAGTGGGATGTTGAGGAGATTTCCAATAAACTCTAAATACTCGAATAAGATCAGTCTTTTCTAATGAACAGGATTTAGAGACATTAGAGAATCTTTTTAATTTGATCATCTTATGTAGACAAGATAAACTGTTTTTAACAGTTTTTTCAAAATTTGGGATGACATTCTCAAATTTTGCCTTGTTTCTTTCCATCTAAATGAACTAAGGAGTAATAAGTGGTATAGGAGCATAGTTTATCTTGTGTCAGGTCTGCCAGCAATTGAATAGCCTATCTCAAGTAAAATCTTTCTCATCAACGTTCAACTGAGTTAGTAGCTATTTTCAAACTTGCTGAGCAAAATTACATTCAAAGAACAAGTGAACCAAGGATTCCTCCTCTTTCGTACATAACCAGCGTTTAGAGGGACCTCTCAATCCCTTTAATTTGAGAATGTCATCAGTAGGAATCATCTTATGGAATATCCTCCAACAGAGAAAGGACATAGATGGGGATAGAAATTTGTTCTAAATAGTGTCTCCCCAGGGTATTTGCTCCTAAAAGAAAACTTTAGAATAGATAGTTTTGGTTAGAATTTGATGAGAGAATGTCTGCCACACGAATTTATCAGCTTTACTTCTATCAAACTTTATACTAGCAACTTTGTTGATAGAATGAGGTTGCAGAATATTAGATAGCTTAATTGAAGACCACTCATCACTATCCCAACAATCAACCACTTTCAGATTAATATTATAGGCATTGGTAATAGGGGATAACCAATCTTTTGGACACCAATTATCAAGCCAAAACTTAATATCTCCTTTACCCAGACCCCAACTGTACGTGTTCTAAGCAATTTTAGAGTCCCCAGTTTTCCTGATAACTAGTGTAGGATGTTGATCTTTGCAATATTTGCCCCTAATAAATTTTTCTCACAGACAAGTTTGAGCTCTAAATTTGATCCAAAGTTTACAAAAATTTATCTGAAGGAGTTGGTTAAGATCCTTAAAGCCAATACTCACAGCTATCTAGGGTTTAGTAACCTTTTTCTAAGAAGCCCAGTGCATTAGCTGTCTTTGGCCAGACCGCAGAAATTTGTTGAAAATTCTTTCAAGTTGGATTTGTGTACTTTTCTTAGTAGTAGTCATTTGCAGTATATATGAAGAGAAGGTAGTAAGAATACTCTTAAGCATCGTAATTCCTCCCCCATTAGATAAAAAAGTCTGTGTCTACCCATTGAGAAGATTGGACATCTTAGTCAATACCTCTTCAAACTGGATTTGCCTAGTTTTGCTAGTAAGGAGAAGTACCCCTTGATACTTAATTGGGAGCTGAGAGATAGAAAAAATAGTGTAGTTAGAAGCCAATTATTTGCAATTGGGGGAGGCATGTTTGTGAAAGACCGTTTGACACTTTTTTGGATTAAAGTACATCCCAGAGTGAGCTTTGAAATTTTTAATTGTCTAGAAAACTTTTCTTACAACATTCCTATTAGCTCTAGAAAAAACCATTATATCATCAACATATAGTAAGTGAGTAATGGCTATATTGGATCTATGGTGGTATCTGTTATGACTTTGATTCAAAAGAGCTTCATCTAGAATTCTAAATAAATAATCAATGGCAAGTATGAAAATGGTGGCGGACAATGGATCCCCTTGCTTTAAACCTCTGGCAGTAGTGAAAGACCCCCTCCCTTATCCATTAATCAAAATAGAATGCTCATTATTATGTAACCACCTCTTAATCAGTTGACAGAAAGCAGTATTAAAGCCTCTAGTAGTTAAGATTTCCATTATGAACTCCCAACTTATAGTATCATAAGCTTTCCTTAAATCCAGATTATATATCATATTACCTTCTCTACGGGTTTTATTCAAATCCTGTAACAGTTTATAAGCCAAAAGAGTGTTGTCAATAATGGATCTACCTTTCACAAAAGCTGTTTGTTTGGGTTTAATGATACAATCAAGATGAGGCTGTAACCTATTAACAATGATTTTGCTAATAGTTTTGGTTATGAAAGTAGTTAAACAAATAGGCCTAAAATGGTTCCAATTATGCTGAATATCAGATTTAGGCACCAGAACTGTGGTGGAAGCACATAAATAATGTGGGAGATTATTTTCTTGAAAGAAGCTTGTCACTGCTGCAATAACATCAGTATTAACTGCCTCCCAAGATTATTTCTCCTATCCACCATAGTTAAACAAAGCCATCATGATGAGAAATGCCTTTCCAGAGTTCAGCAATGTCATGACGGGTGTGATGCCTACATGTTAAGGTATCTCAAAGGGGGGAGGATTGATTTTCAGTAGAAGTAATGTTGATAAGGATAGGCCTATGATCTGATCCAACAAGACTAAGACGAGTAACAGAAGTTAGGAGGAAGTGATTGAACCATTCATCAATTACTAATACTCTATCAAGCCTCTCTCATATGGCTTCCCTCTTCCGAGTGAAGGCAGGTCCCTTGAAGCCCAAATCAAAAAGGCCAGCCCTGTGAATATTTTCACTAAAATTGTTCATCTTAACAGAATTTGGGGCCCTCCCTCCAGATTTTTCAGAAGTAGAAGTAATACAATTGAAATCTCCCCCACCAACCATGGGGAACTCACCTGTTGACTAATGTTAATCAATCTATTCCACAGTTCCTTTCTAGCATCCTTTGTACATCTTGCATTGATAAAAGTAGCTTCTCCTTTGTGGCCATTCATGTTGAATGAAAAGTGAACAAATTGTGGATGGTTAATTAAGATATTCAAACTAATTTCTTTTCTGCAAAAGATCTGAATTTTATTGTTAGTATTAGAAAAATGAGTAAATCTAGCAACTTTTTAATCAGATTTTGGGGATTCTTGTGAACCATAGGTTCAAGAATAACAATGCACCACAACTTGTATTTAAAATTCAGATGAAGGACTCTTTTTAGGGAAAGGGGGTTAGCCATTCCCCTTATATATATATTAAATGTCCCTTTGAAGCGGGAAAGGAGATTTCGATTCTGGTGACCAAAAGCTTCCACAAGATGACCCCCAAAAATTATGCTGACAGTGCAATACCAATTGAGACCAAATCCAAGCCCAAAAATCAAATCCAAGCCAATTACCCCAAAATTGAGCCCAACTCCAAATTTCACCAAATTGGCCTATGTAACCATTTTGAATCCACTAAAATTGATTCCCAAATTCCTCATGATATTCTTCTATGCCAAATTGAACCGTTAATTGGTGTAGATCCAAGTCCATGCTTGAACCAAATTTTATGCCTAAGCCCAAACCTCATTTTAAGCTTATAACCAAACTTTTCCCAAACCATTTGATTTAATTAAACCTTAATGTTCTTAACCCATCCTATGAAAGTGAATTGGCCACTCAAATCTTAGGCTAAACTTATTTTTAAGACAAGGACTAAAGGTCGCATGAATCATGGAAACTCCTCTCCTTATTTGGCTTAACCCACTTACACATGACATCAGCCATCAAGCTCTCAAGGTAATCACAATTAAACCTTCCTCTAACCTCCTTTAGCTAGCTAGCCACAACCCTTAGCTTGGGTGGCCACAATAGCTTCTAGAAAACCCAAAATGGAGAAGGCCACTTATGGCTTAAACCTAAAATTTTACCTATTTAATGTGACAAACTCTAATTGGTTAATTACACAGCTCAACCCTCAACCTCAGCTTACTTACATCGATCAATGAGAGCCTAAGCCCCCCTAACCGGAATTATAAAGAAGCCCCTCCATGAACAAACTTGGAGACCATCATAAACTTAGGGGAAACTATGCCAAATTGCTTACAGAGCCTCTCCCAACCATCTTATGTGTAATCCAACTATCCTTAGCCACCCATCCCACTCTCCAAGCTTAATTTCATCACCAAAATCTAGGGATATTTTGGCCACTTCACCTAACTCCTCAAAACCCTAAATTAATCATTCTACAAGCTTCACCACACCTTAAAACCACTTCCTCAATCAAAAGCCCCCTTTCCTGAGCACTCATAGTCCTAGACCAAGCTTGAGTTACCCTCCAATCAAAATCATACATAGACCATACCTCGGCTCAAATAAACACTTCGAGGAGCTTTGTAGACTCAAGGCAATCAGCTCTAACAAACTCAATCAAGGCCTCACCTCTTCGGCAAAGGTATAACTTAAAATCCCTAAATTTTACCTTAGTTTAATTGATTGTAAAGTGAACTTGTATTTTATACATATTTAACCATATAAATAGCTTTGTCTCACTTAGATGAAGGTGTATAAATAAACCCCGAGTGATTTAGTTGAGAATCGAGCGAGATAATAGGTCTAGAAGACAGACGAATCTTGTGTTAGGATGATCAGGGATGATAAATGGATTTTATCCATTAACACGTGTATCGAATGGACAAATTAGATCACATCAGATGAAGGTTTAGAAAGTAAAAGTGTATAAAACTATATGGTGCAAACAGAAGACAAAGATTTGGTGTTCTAATTTAGTAAAGATGGTGGCTCGGACCTAGGCTATGTGCTTCCAACCAACCTAACAAACTCAGGAGAAAAGTTTCTCATCTATCAAAATGATTAAAAAGTGGACTTTCATAATTTTGCATTTAAAATTCTTTTAATTTTTCAAGAATTTAAAGTTTTCTTGAGTAGAAAAAAGTAGTGATATTTTGAGAAAATATATTTTTTGTTGTGTAAAAGTATTTTTTGATAAATTTAGACTGTCCATGTGTTAATCATCCTGATCAGATTAAACTACTGACAACCGAAAAAAAGTAAGGTGGTAATTTATTACTAAGTGTTGGTGAATATTATCATCTGTCCTATCCCCTCTCCGAATGTCATCGGGGGTAGGAGATACTATTCTAATGTCCCACTTCAAACAAACATAAGCAGTGTCGTCATTGCCCTTACCACTTGAACCTCAAATTTACACCAGTCTAATGATCCATATGTGGTCATACCAAATATCCCCAGTAGCTCACAAGGGTTTAGACACATTATCCAAGTCCCAAAACCTTGAGCGTTGGGATATTAATGTAGGATAAGTAGTGTCAGGGTATTTTTTATTGATTTGTGAATTATCAGGTTCCGAGTCATAACTTGATGTTTCCTTAGGGATTTTATGTTGATTTAGTTTTAATGTTTTTTTTCACTTTGAGGATGATTTTCCTCAATAAATTGTAGCAGACTCAGAGGCCCTCTAAAATTTCTTATCTCCCAAGAATGTTCAGAGGAAACTTTGTAAACTTGGGATCAATAGAATCATTTGAAGTTGATTATGGACTTACTAGTTTTTGAATTGATCATCCAGGGTGAATTATTTTGTTCTTAAGTTGTGTTCGGTATATATCTTAATTAATCCATGAGTAGGCTAGGGCTTACTTGTTTTATTATGTTTGAGGGTTGGACGGATGGTCACCTCAAGGTTGATCGCCAAAATGATGTTTGAAAATATATTTAATTTAATAAATATACATACATAATTTATAAAAGTAATATTTTAATTTTGAAAATACAAGACCAAACTGATCCCATACATGTAATAATTTAAATAAATGAGCACAATAATGCCAATGATGTACCTATCCTAGGGAATAGACACATTACTTTGTAGTGAAGCTTAATTAAACAAACTAAAGAATTTATAACATTAGTTTTGATCTGCTAAACCTTTTATCTCATATAAAAGATTAGATAGGGTTTATATTAAGTTGGGTTCCAAAGTTCCCTTTAAAGACAAGCCCCTAAAGTTAATTACATCTTAGGTAACCAGTGTAGCTTAAGAATACTCTGGATTTAGATTAGTGATTTTGCTTTCAAGAATGTCAAAGTTTAATGTTTTCAAGATTGATCATTGGAAGTTTAAAAGGGAATGGATTAAATGGGAATAATTATTTTTAGAAATCCAAAAGATTGAAAGGTAGGAGATATCACTTATTCGAGGGAAACCTCAACGACTTCTCAAATTATCCTACAATTTAGCTTCAATTTTAAGAAAATATTATTCAATGATTCATTTTACTAGTTTTATTATTTATGGATTACATTTGCATTATACAGTCATATAAATAGCTTGGAAGCTAGGAGGGTTTACGTCGCAAAGAACGACAACCTCAGAGCCTAAATCTAGTTAAAGCTTAAATTGCATAACTTGGTTGTGTAAGGGCCTAAAAATAAGTTAAGGATTTATGCCATACTAGATAGGCTACCTAGAAATCCTATGGTTTGCTATTTAATTCCAAGGAAATACTTGATGTTGTAGATCAGTATCCTCCACTTGCTCCAGCTTGCTCCAAGCTCCTCGTTGAAGTGACAACTCCAGGTAAGAACTTTGTCTTATGCTTTATTTCAATAATTATTAATCTAATTAATTAATAGTATGTGTTTAGTTTTTATAGTGATCTACCCTAGTTAAACCGATTACTATTTTTTATCTTAAAGTTCTTGCGATTAAAAAAGCAAAAGTAAAAAGACAATAAAATAAAATGTTGTAATAAAATTGTTGTAAGTATTTAAATTAGCATATGTCGCTTTCTACTACCACTGCATGGTTAACATAATAAAGCATAATATGGCTACATGAAATATAAATTAATTACAGAAAAATAAACAGGAGCATTAGGTACGAGAAATGTCAAAAAATGAGTCGTAGTAAAACACAACCAAGTAAAAGGAAACCCATAGTAAAACACAACCAAGCGTAAAATATTGGTAAAGGCAGGGACTCAGAGCTGGACTGTGTGCTTTCTAGCCTTGAGTAAGAGCTACCAACTCGATAAGATAAGGAGGGTAGTCTTATTCCCGATCCAAGTGATTAAATGTGGACATTTACAAGTTTTCATTTTTAATTTAATTTTCATGCATGTAGAATGTACTTTAATAGGCAAAAGTAATTTAATTTTTGAAAATACTTTGCAAAGTAGTGTAGTATGCTGGTTAATTAGTTTAACCAAACTAGGACTACAAGCAACCTAAGAGTATCGGGGGCAATCATCACCTCAAGAGTCATTGAATAATATCATCAGTCATTATCCTCTCCTATGTTATTAAAGTTCCTTGAGGTAGGAAATAATATTCTAAAATCTCACTTTGTATCACTCGTTTTAGCACACATTAGTATTATCCTCATAGCCCTCGCCACTTAGACCTCAGACTTATACAAGTCAGATAATTCATATGTGGCAAATATAAATATCCCCAGTTGCTTATAAGGATTTAAATACCTTAGAGAATACTTAAATTCTTGAGCATTGAGTCATAAATGTAGGACAACTAGTGTAGGGAATTTTTTATATTTTTTGTGATTTATAAATATTTTTAATTATTTTTAAATTAAAAATTAAAATGTTTTATTTATTTAAACCTTAATTTTGTTTTTTTCTGAGTGCCTCTTGTCACATGGAACACCCCAAATCACTTTTCATAATTTTTTAATTATATTTTATTTATTATAATTATTTCAGTGCCAAAACCCTATTTACTTAAGAAAGTAGATTTTGATATTAAATTTAATTCAAATGGGTTTCAAATTTTTATAGAGTGTTAATATGTTCATTATCTTCACTATAAATCAAAGTTTTTTATTTTTTAAATTATATTTTATTTTCTTAATTTTTTATGAGCTTTGGTGACTTAATTACATAAGATAATACACTTAACTATTTAAACTCATTTTATATTTTTTCTAAATCCCTCTGAACATAGAGAACGTACAAAAGCAAGTCCTATATTTTTTTTATTTATATTTCAATTTATATAATTATTTTAATCAAACATAGGTGACTAACCTTAACAATTAGAGATTTTAGGGTTAGGGGTTCTTTCTAACATTGGAAAAATTAAAAATAATCCTAATTACATGAAGGATGAATCCTCCAAATTTCAAGTCATGGTGACCGATATTTAATTAAACAAAATTAAAACAAGCTCTAGGGTATTTAGTTATTTAAAAAAATTAAATATATGACAAATAATTTTAATTTTTAGTTCATATTTTTCTCCTTTATTCACTGAGCATAGAGGTAGTTTCATTTTATTTTTATGATTTTTCTACATCAATTTATGAATTTATTTAATTAAAAAATGCACTAATTATCTACTTATCAACGTGGCGCCACACAATGCTACGACAGCTCCGAAGGTCCGTGTGGCAGACTCTCATTTGACACCACCCTCTACATCAGCACAGACTCAGCTCATGCTTTATGTTTCATTTCATCATCAAACTCCTCCTCCACCATTGAATTAATACACTCGCGAACGAACGCATTCGTTTGTCGTCTTCATTTGACCTAAACCCATAACTGTTCACACTAAAATGCTTCGATCTCGCTTGATACTCAACTAAATCACAGTTTGATCCTATAGCTTCATTTAATCAAGAAAAACACATCCATACAGTTAAGTTCATATAAAATAAACATTCTATTCACAATTAGTGAAATCGAGCAAGATTTTAGGGATTGTGGATTATAGTTTTGCCCAAGAGATGAGGCCTTTACTGGGTTTGGATTTGGGTCATGTTAAGGCTAAGTTTGGTTTAAAAAATTTTCATAAGAAATTTAGGATTTGAAATTAAGGAAATTGAATTTGTTATGGAGCTCAATTTGGTGAATGTTGGATTTTGGTCAATTTGGGTTTAATGGGTTTGGGGTTGAAATTAGGGTTTGAAATTGGGTTGGAATTTGGCTTCAATTAGGCTAGGGCATGATGAAATTTGACGTGGAGTTGGAATTGGGGAAATTTTAAATCAATTTGGTGAGAATTGACGGTGAATTGGAGATTTTGGGCATTTAGGGGCAATTTAGAAATTTTGGTCATTTTTTGTGGATTTAGGTGCAATTGGTCCCATTGAGTGGCTAGGATTTGCTTAAGTGAGCTTTGAAATGATTTTGGAGGTTTTGAGAATTTTTGGGACATGAGGGGTTGGTCGGCATTATTTTATTTAAGGATTTGCCCGTTGGAAGCTGTTGGCTGCCGGAATCAAAATCTCGTCACCCGCTTCGAAAGGGCATTTAATTTATATATATATATATATATATATATATATATAAGTTTAGAAAAATATGAAATTAAACTGATCTCATATCTTTCATAGTTCAAATGAAAGAGCAATACAACTCAGGCTATGAATCTATTCCAAAAGATAAACACAAGACTTGAGGGAGAGGCTGGATCAAATAAACTAAGAAATCCATTTGGTCTGCAAAAAGATTTTTATTATAAGCCAACAAATTCCCCTATTTAATATGAAAAATTAAATAGGGTTCGGAAAAAGCTTCTTATAAGGGCAAGCCCCTATAGTTAATTACATCTTAGAAACCTAAGTCACCTAAGAAAACTCTCGATAAAAAACATATAATATTATCTTCAAAGAGCTCAAAAGGATAGGACTTTTCAACGAGATCAGACAAAGAGGTGTGAAAGGGGAATGAGTCAATTTGAAACATTTATTATACATCCAAAGGAGGAAGAACTAGGGGATGTCATAGATCCGGAGGAGAACCTCAGTGACTTTCTAGTCTATCCTATTGTTTGAATTTGATTTTGAGGAGAAATTATTTAAATGTTTAATCCTGTCAATTTTATTAATTAGGGCTTACATTAGTGTGAAACGATCACGCAAATAACCTAGAAGATGTGAGGATTTAGGTCGTGAAAGACGACAACCTCAGGATCCTAGGACAAGTTAGGGCTTAAATTGTATAACAAAACTATATAAAAGGTGTAAAGATGATTTGAGGATTTATATTGCATCAGCAAAAAACTTTGAAAATCCTATGGCTTGTTATTTAATTCTAAGGAAAAATTTGTTGTTGTAGATCCACTTGCTAATGAAGATGGACGTGCTTCCCATAATGCTAGCTTTAAGTTCCTCTTTGTGACGAGTTTAAGTTTTCTAATGTGTCAGGTTATGATGTCAAATCAAATATTCCTATAGTTATGGTTCCTTAAATATTGTGGGGCATATTAAAGTTGATTAGAGCGACACCAATTAGGATCCTACGGTTCCCTTGTTCCGGCATAACTATTTTCTTTCAAATTCACTTAGTTCAAATGAATTTAATAAATTCAACTCAATGAGCTCCATACTTTCATTTAGACCACAAGAAATCTCATTATCAACCGTAGGTTACATCCTCCGAGGGATTCCCGATCATCCAATAGAGACGTCTTAATTTAGTTGCAATTTTTGTTTTGTGAAGTTTTTGATAAACTTTGAATTGTTTTATATTTTGAATCTTAGAGCGATGAATTTTATCTTGATTAATTTTAGTTTTGATTTTGGTTTTGGATTTGAGGCTATCATGGTAGTTTTAGTTTTCATGCAGGGTGGCATCGTTGTTTAACATGCAAGCTCGAGACAAGAAGTACAAAGTGGTAAATGTATTAATTTGAAAACATACATATCAATTCTTCTCATTCCACCACTTGAAAGTTCAGTGCTTGCAAGACATGTATATAATTTTCAAAGGAATTTAAATTGCAGGAGTAGATGAAGTTTTAGCTATCAAACCCCAAGTTATGATTTTATTGAATCTCAGAAGATCCTAGTGGATGATTTTAGAAAAAAATATGACTAGTCTAATTTGCTCTTCAGAATGTCCAATAGATTTTAAAGTGCTCAAGGCATGACCCTGGGCCACTTTGAAGATCTCTTGAAATATTTTGAGTTCATTATGAATTTATCATATTAATCCATTAATCATTAGAGGTCGAAGTGTGACCACCCCGTTGCTTAGTGAAACTTAATAATTTAATTATCCGAAGGATAAGATACTTGATTAATCAATTGATATTTCATTTAAGAGTTTTACGAGTGGGTGCCCCTAAGGTAAGTTTAGGCCATTTAAAGATTATGGTGCACACAATTAAAGTCAGACTTGTAGAGTTTAAAGATGTTAATCACCAATCATATCATCTTCTAAATCTGATCAATTGAGTTTAGAAATTGAGCTGAGATCACTACCAATCCCCTAAAAATCATGATAGGTGGAATGGTAGTTATCAAAATTTTGATTTAAGTGATATGTATTCTGGTTAAATGATCACATCATCCTCAACTTTGAGCTTAAGAAAAGTAAATTATCATCTTCTCAATCTTAAGCCCATCACTTTGGAATCATTTGATCTTAGTTGACTTTCAAGTCATGAAACATAAGAGAATTATGATTTTGTTGATGTTGTGGAGGGTGGTGAGTGAGTCTCTATCTCTTAATCCCATTGTATTTTAATCATCCAAACATGTTTATTAAGATCAAAATTACCCATTTCCCTTAGTGAATCTTAAATTTTGATTAAGGCACCAAAATCTAGAATGACTATTTTGCCTTTGGGGCGCTTCACCTCATAACTTAATAAACTTAACCCAAATGACTTCGAGCATTTAGAGTATCATAACCATGAGGTATTACAATATTAGAGGAGAGTATGTGAGCTTCTCAAAATTTAATTTAATTAATTTATTTAAATTCAAAAAACAAGGATTTTGAAAAATTTATTTATTTAACATTCCAAAATAATTTTTTTATTTATGTAAAAATTAATAGAGGTTTTCTTAAGTCAGAAAAACACTTAACCAAAATTTCATGATTTTTTTAATTAAACAAACTTCAATGATTTAATTAACTAGAAAATAATTTCTTGATTGCCAAAATTATATATATATTTATATTTTAGTAGACTTCTCTAAGTTCAAGAAAGCTCAGAAATTCAAATTTTGTATTTTATGATTTTTAACTGGTTTATTATAATTCTTTTAATTGGAAGATAAGGAAAACTCACTTTTAAGCTCTTAAGATTTTTTGTTTAACTTAGAAAAAAAAAATATATATATATTTTAATGAGCCTCAAGTGATCAGAAAATAATTAGGCATATTTTGATATATTTGATTTATTTGAAATTTTTAATTATTTTTAATTATTTTTAAATTCAAAATAAGGCTAAAAATTAAGTATTTTCTAGAAAATATTTTTTATTTTTCCCATGTGCCTCTAATCACAAGGAACTTAGAAAACTACTTTTCATAATTTTCTCAAGTGTATTTAATTTAATATAAATATTTTTGTACAAAAATACAATGTTTCTTAGAAAAGCAACTTTAATACATAAACCTAATTGAATAATTTTCAAATTTTTACAGTGAATAAACAAAATTTTTATGAACAATGTGGGACTAATTTTGTCAATTTTTTATAAATATATGATTTACAAAATTTAACACAAGATATTTACCTTTAGTTAAATATAGAAATTTCCAAGATAATTCAAGACATCAGGATATTTTTCTTAGACTTCTCTAAACACAAGAGACCTATTAAAATTATTCCCATAATTTTCCAAATGATCTTTTAATTTGTATAATTAAAATAAGCCAAAATGATCACCTTATCTTCAAAGTTAATATTAGAAGCATAGAGATGTCCTCTAACCTTCGAAAAATAAGAGGACATAGTCTCTATAATGAAGAAGAAACTATAAAAATTTTAAGTCATGGTGAGTAATTTTTTATCATAATGAATTAAAATACTCCAGAGGGTATTTAAATCATTAAGAATTTGGGAATAAGAAATTTATTTTTATTTATAGTCCACATTATTCTCCTCTATTCACTGAGTAAGTGGGGTTTTTTCTTTTATTTTTATGATTTTTCTAGAGAAAGATATAGATTTTTTAAGGTTAGGTACTTAAAATAATTTAAAAAATCTATATTTTTCAACTTATTCACGTGACGCCAACTCATGTTGTGGCAGCTCTGGACTCACATGTAGTGTGCTCCCATTCATTCTTATTTCCACTTAGGCATGCCAGACAGCCCATGGTTCACGCACCAAGAGTCTATCCGGCTCGATCTCCTCCGTCCATTAAATAAATGTGCGATCAAACGGCTTCCTATTATCATCCCCAAGTGACCTAACCCGTGAATCGTTCAACTTAAAACCCTAAGTTCTTCTAGACTCAACCAAATCACATGGGGTTTGTTTCTAAACTTTCATCTACTTAAGACAAACATATGTATATGGTTTATACGGTATGAAACATAGTAAATACATATGGAGAATCAAAATAGGCTTGGGCTAGGGTTAGAGCTCAATACATTTGTTTGAGAGGGGAGGCCTTAAGTAGATGGTTATGGTAGCTTTGATTGGATCCAACAAACCTCCAGATGAAGTCTCAAGCCTTGATGAATTATCTAGGTATGATTTTGATCAAACTTGATTTCAGGTGTTGGTCTAGAGCTAAGTTAGAGGCTGTTTAAGAGGGGGCTTTTGTGGGGGATCAACTTATTTCACTGTGGGGATGGTGTGTGCACAGTTAATTGAAGAATGCGCTAGCTTCAGCCTGATTTTAGAGCTCAAAATTGAACTCTCAGAGAGGAAACCAAAGGGGAAGATGGTTTTCTTGATCTTAGGAATGATTGGAGAGTCTCTGATGAGATTTTGGCAGAGTTTTCCCAAGGATTTTGGTTAGCTCTCTTTTAGTCATAAAGGGGGAATAAAATAGAAAGGCTTAGGCTAGCCACCAGGGTCGATTGGTGGGTGCAAATTAATGCTTAGGTAGAGAGATGGAGAGCTCTAGTGACAAAACAGACTTGGCCAGCTTAGGTGAATTTTATTTTGAGTTTTGGCTAATGGCAGCTCTTTTTGATGGTTGTTTCATGCGGTTAAGGAGGTGGCTGACCAGGGTTCAGTCACTTCTTGGCTCAGAGAGGTCAGGGGAGAGTTAATTATGATTTACTCCCAATGGAAGGTGATGATGGCAAAGTATTTTTAAATAAATCCCAAATATGGTTAAGATACCTTAAACCAAGGGATCATTGTTCCATAGCTCACCTAGGCAATTTAGGTGGGTTTAGGCTGGTCACTAGGGTCCAAATTGTGGCTTTAGTGACATTAATTTGGTAACTTTGACATAATAATTTGGGTTAAAATGGATAGAAGTTGGGTTTGGGTTAGGCTATCCATGATGTTTAGCTCAATTTATTGATCAATAATGTGTAGATGATTGTCAGATGAGGTTTGGAAAAGGTTTGTAGTGATTTTGAAGTGGTTTAGAGGTTAAATTTGGAGGATTTTGGGCATTTGGTCAATTTAGGGGTGTTAGGTTAGACTTGGTTTTAGGTTGGGCTAAGGTTGGGATAAGTTCAAATTGATGGTTAATAATGGCCACTTTCATGAAGAGTTCTCAACATCAATTGGGTGTCAATTTTATGGTTTGGATATTCAATTTGATGGAATTTTGAGACAACCAATTTGGGGCAAATTTGGGGATTTTGAATGTGGGTTGAAATTGAGTGAAATTGAGGCTTGAACAAGGCCAATTTAAGGTCTAATTTGATGTGTAATATTGCTGTGAAGAGTTTAGGATTTAAATTGGGGCAAATTGAGTAGGCTATGGGGTTCAATTTTGTGGGGTTAAGTCATACGGTCAAAATTGGGTTTTTTACTTAGATCAAAATTATGCTCAAAGAATGCATCAATTAGGCTTGTTTTTTAGTTTTATTTATCATATGAAATATTAATTTTAGTTTAGAATTGAAATTGGGGAGGATTGGGGCCAAATGATAGACATTTGAGGTGAATTTGAGAAAATTGGTCCTTTAAAGACAATTTGGGGGTTTTGGTAAAAATGGTTAAATTAGTCAAATAGGGTTCAATTAAAGGGTCCAAATAGGCATTGGAGACATTTGAAGTGATTTTGAATGTTTTCGAAAAGTTTGGCACACCAAGGGTATTTTTGTAATTTTGGCAAATTTGATGTTATTTTGGTTATTTTGGCAATTTTGAGTGGTTTTGGGCAATTTGGGTAGTTTCAAATGGTTTGAAATGATTTTTGAATAGATTTGAATATTTTTGGTGAAATTGGAAATTTTAGCCAAATTTAGGGTTTGAGGGTGTTTAGGTAATTTTGGTGGATTTAGGGGCAAAATGCTAAGTTGGATATTTTGGTAAAATTGGGGTGCCAGCCACCATATATGAGTTGTGGGCCAATGAAATCCCCATTTGGGTCCTCTATGTAATGGTCTTAGCTAAACCCTAACCTAAGGCTAGAGGGTCTAGAGGACCATGTACATGAGTCTCCCAAAAGATTAAGGGATCAAAGTCAACAATTTAGCGTTTTGGGTTGCAAGTGAATATAGGTGATAGTGAGTGAGCTACTCCAGACCAAGACCTAGGGTCAAACTTAAGGTCAAACAATCTTATGGGAACTCTCCCTGAGATCCCCCATACTGACCCCACCTATTAAGTGCTAGAGGTTAGGACCAATATGTGGAACTTCAAGTTGAGCAAGGAAGAGTTTAGAGTTTCTAATGGTAAGGGTTCTTTTTCTAGTTTTCTAGGAATAGTCATCAGAAAAACCCTATGGTTTTGACAATTTTGGGTGGGGTGGATTTGGGGAATTTCGGGTGACGATGTGTAATTGGGATAGTTAGCATTAATTTGGGGAAGCTTGGGTGAATTTAGAGATTTTGACAATTTTGGTAGTTTTAGGGTTTGAACGACATCTTGGTATTTTTGGGTGCTTTGGTTGAATTAGAGAATTTTTTGGATATGGTGCCATGCAGATCATGTAAACCCTCCCCTAAGACTAAGAGGGCTTATAGGGAAGCTCACCTTGGACCCTCTATAGGGTGGTCTTAGCCAACTTAACCAAAAGCTAAGTGCATGGTACCATCCATGCAAGCTTCAAAAAGAGCAAAGGAAAGTAGAATCAATGTGTGTGATTTTGGGGTTTTAGGATAAATGGGGAGTTGTGATGTGCTTGAATGTGTGAGAGACCAAGCCATTGTCACCAAGGCTCACTCTAAATTCATCAATCCCTTGGGGTCTCACCCTTGAATCCTCACATGTTGGTCTCTACCTTCCAAATGTTGGAGGTTCATGACCATCCATGCACTGTTTCAAATAGAGCTAGGATGTGGTTTGAATTTGTATGAAGGTGGGTTCCATCTCTCGTTATATAGGATAATCATAAAGAAAGTCCTATGACTAGATCTTAAGTACTAAGAGGAGAATCAAACCTCACAAAAAAATGAGGTCAACACCCTGGGGTTAGCCCAATCACTTAAGTGAACTGGTAGTGTTGTATGATAAGTTATTTAGATAGTTTTAGATAAATCCTAGATCACTACCAAGATCATATATTTTTAATGGGTAGATTCGTAATTTCAAAAAGTAAAGTGAAATGAATTTGATTCTTATTGAATGATTAAATTATGGCCTATCCATTAATAAGGGGCTTCAAAGTAGTTAATTATTATTTTCCTATCTCATGACCATCACATTTGAATCATTTAATATACTTATCTTCCAAACTATAATAATTTGATCAATTGCAATTTTACCCTTTTGCAAAGGTGTTGACCTCATTTTTGGTTTGGGTCTAGTTTTCCTCTTTACTAGCCTAGGGCATAGCCATAGAACTTTCCTGTTGACTACTCGTAGAGGAGTAGAAAAGGAACCCTAACCATTAGAAATTCTAAGCTCTTCTTTTCTCATCTTGAAGTTTCACATATTGGTCCTAACCTCTAGCACTTAGTAGGTGGGGCCAATATGTCGGAGCTCAAGGGGAGTTCCCTTAGGACTGCTTGGCCTTAGAGTTGACCCTACGTGTTAGTATGGAGCTAGTTCACTCACTCACACTCATTTTTACTCACATTCACTCACAACCCTAAACCCAAGTGTGAAAGCAATTTGGGAGTTTTTTTGGCATTGTTTGGCACCCACTTTCGAGCTTGGAAAACATACTTTCTACGTAGAAGGAAACAAGTTATATTCGTTAGAAATTGCATTATTTCCCTTTTAAAGTTTTGTGGTTTGTTTTGTTGGCTAGAAATAGCCATAAATATGATGCTTCTCATTCAAATCCTACCACTACTCTCTCAATTATTTTGGCCTACTATCAGAGAGCTGTGAATGCATTTGGTAATTCACTTATACTGGTAGAGGTAGGAGACCAATTTTGATTAGTTTGAGACCACCATATCAAGGTAGGCTAAAAGCTAATATTAATGGTAGTTTTACACCTAATGATGCTAGAGTGGGTGGTTTATTTTGAGACATTAATGGGAGTGCATTCTTTACTTTGCCTCCCCTCATATTATCTCTTCCCCTCTTGAAGCAATGGCTTGGGATGTGCTTGCAACTCTGTCGGTTACTATTTCTTGTCATTTTAACATGGTGGTTTTGGAAACTCATTCACAAGAGCTTTTTAATATCTTAACTGGGAGGATGAAGCCTGTGTGGTACCTTATTACTTTACTGAACTGTATACTGGATTTTAAAGAAATGAATCATCTTATATACATTATAGTTTCATTCTTAGGGAAGGAAACGCTTCTGCGGATTCGTTAGCTAAAAAGGCACTTGATGGGATTAACATTGGTGATATACCTTCTTCTTTTCTTTACACTCTTATCTAAGTTGATTTATTGAAAGCTCCTTTCTTTTGAGCCTAGATTTTTTTTCTTGTTACGGTTTTTCAGTGCATATCCTAGGGTTTCTCTGTGGGTGCTTTATTTCTTATCATGAGCTCTTCCATGATAATTGGTGATCTGAAAACTGTGGTCCTGGCTGGGTTTTTTGTTTTTTCTAAGCATTATGGGATGCTTCACATTGTTATGCCTTCTCTATTGGGGAGTTATGTCCATATTTGCTTTCTACTTTTAACTGATATGCCTTACATTATTTGGTTTCTTTTGTGTAATAAGAGGGAAGGTTTATTTTGCTGCCTGCAAGATCTTTTTTTGTGGAATTTGGGGAGTTTATATAATGGTTGAAATGGATTGGAATTTTGTTTTTACTGCTCATTGCTTTAACTATTGTTTTGTTTCTTTTGCTTGAGACAGGGGACTATTTCTTAAGCTACTTACATTTTTTACCTCTGCGAGATTTGGGTATTGTTTATGATGCTTGTTTTTTTTTTTTGGTTTTTGCATTTCACTGTACTATGCCCTCTCTACTGGTTGGTTTCTTTCACCTACGCTTAAAACTCCACTCTACTGCAGAATCTTTCATCTGGTTCTTCTGTTTCTTCAATGCAGTTTAATGCTTTCTTGCAGGTTGTTTCATCTGTTTCTGTTGGTTTTTTAATGGTTTCTTTCACCTATGATATGTTATTTTGTTTTTCTATCATTTACATTTGGAGGAAGACTGGTCATTTAATTTGGTTCTTTATGCCAAAAAAGATATGTAGGATTTTCATTGTTGGTACACTCCTCTTCAGTGTAGTTTAATATTTTCTTGTAGGGAGTTAGATTTTGGGGAGTATACATACTTTTCACTTTGCTTGGACTACTACTTATTACTTCTCAGGATGAATGCCCTGGTTTCAAACTGTAGGCTCTTCTAGATGCAACATGGTTTTAAAGGCCAAAGAAGGATCTTGCCCTCGGTTTCTTATTTTTATTTTTAAGAGCATCCTTTTTAGGTTTTGTATATTTGTACATGTTCGAGTATACATTTTGTTATTGGTATACTTCTTTTCTTTTGCTTTGGGTGGAGCTGTATGTGGTTGAGGATCCTCTCTTTTATTGTGTTTTGAATTTCTTTTGGTTTACTAGTTGGGGATCCTCTCCCAACAAACTTTTGTAACAAGTTTCTAATGCTTAACATCTAGAAAGATGTATAATTCTCCTTTTTTAATTATATATATATATATAAGATTTAAAGTTTAGGGGTGGGGGGGTTTTAGAAATTCCTGTAGCAATTGTCTACTTTTCTTTCATGCTCTTACTGTGGCCAATGACGCTCTTGAAGCTGAGCTTATTGCTGTTTACTGGGCCCTTACATTTGCACAAAAACCAACTTGGCAGAAAGTATGGATTGAGGTAGACTCTTTACAGCTAATCACTTTGCTGAAGTCTGATCAGATATCTTCTTGGCACCATATGCAATGGAAGCAAAAAATTGGCACACTTTACAAAAGTCTTACTATTCAAATGTCTTTCATATATAGAGAAGGAAACAAACCTGCTAATTGGCTTGCCAGACAAGGAATCTATGCCAACTCCATTTCTGTTGATACAAGACCTCCTACCCCCTTGCCCTCTTACTCCATGGTGACAAGCTCAAGACTTCTCACTTCAGACTCAAGCCTTGCCTACTTAAAGAGATTTAATGCATTGTTTTGCTTTCTACTT
>NEWO01001094.1:50791-66599 GCA_003013225.1 Phalaenopsis aphrodite | reverse complement strand
TTCTACAATATAATCTCCCCTTAGATATCTAACCATCACCTCTTGATATGTACTATCATGTTGTACTCTTCTCTGCTTAAAATATTCATTGTGAGCATTTCTTGATTCCAAACCACATATTTTGTTCTGTATTGCTATTATATCTGATTGTTGGTTCATTAACTACTCCATAATATTTACAAGTGAAATAGAACTGGAAGCAGATGGTCCTGCAACTGACGTAAAGGGTCTATCACAACTTCCACTTCAAGGTTAAGCAAATAATTCAAATTTATGAATAGTGGGTTTTCCAATGGGTTTAAGTGGTCGCAACATTTCTTCAATTCTATCAATTTCTACTCTTGATTGTCACATAAAATGAAAATCAGGGCAAAATAACCTAAACCACTAGCAGTTCCACTTCTAGCAATAATTAGAGTATTATTCACAACAAGAGCACGAATATCACCAGCTTTCATTTGTTGGATGCAAAAATTCAGTACTCCTCTTTCCATGTTTACTTCACTAAGGTGATTAGTTGGAAGCAATTTTGCAGAAATAATGTAATATCATGCTTTAGATTGCACATTCAACATGGAAGTAGAGAAAATGACTTTGTGATTATTCTTAATCTTCCATTCTCCCCTTCCATAAGTATGATAAGAAATTACTTCATTAAGTGATGAATCAAAAATTATAAATGCATTGTACTCACAATAAAATTCATTCCTCAGCCTATAAAGTGCATTGATTCTTTCTTGAGTAAATTCAACATGTTTACCTCTTAAATAAATGTGCTCATCTGTAGTCACCCAAAGATTGACATAAAATTCTCAAATGATAGGAACAATGGCTAAGGATGTGAAGTAGCAAAAGGTCCCCTAGTTTTGAGCAATTTTCAACCTTTCAATCTCTCGTCTCAGGTTTGAAAATGAACGCTCCTAAATCAATTTCCCCATTCCCATCATAGTATTATGGTTATACTGAGCCTTCAAATTAATGAATCGTCTTATATCAAAATTTCCTGAAGGCTTTCCTCTTTTCACTCTTGGATCCATAGGAATTTCTAAATAAATTAACATAAAATCCTTTTAAATTCCCAATATCATAAATCAAACTTCAAAAATAGAAATATTTAGTAATAAACTTTTCACTTTATGTTCTCTTTTAATATCTTCAATAAAAACTCAAATTTTTGGATTTCCATAATGTAGGAAAAATCTATGGTAAATGTCAAAACTTTTTAAGTTAAAGTGAAGCTCTTACCAAGGAAAATAAAATCCGAGAATTTTTAGCCTTAAAATCTCCTCAAATCCACCTTATGGTAAGCCTTAGGTTGAATTTTGGGCTAAGTCTGGAGGTAGGAGAAGACCCAAGCAGTAAAAATGGGGTAGCAGTTCTAAGTAAATCTGGGCATTTTCAGGAAACTGGTGCCTCTGGCACCAACACAAAAAATTTCAAATTTTGATTTTCTTTTGAAATATGCTACATACCAAACCACATCGACCACTAATTAAGTTAATTAACAATTATATTCATAATTAAACAATCTTCTAACAACATATTTTAACAAACAACACAAAACTCATATTTATATATAAATTCTACACAATTACAAACTAGCATTTTTAAAATCAATACATCTAATTCAACATCTAGATCAAACCCTAAAAACTAATGCTGAAGACTAAATATCAAACACTCAACATATGAATCATATAAAGTTCAACAATAAAAGTAAAAGAAATCCAACACAAACACATAACTCTCATTAGCAATAATAATTACATTTTTTTTGTAGAGAGTTCAAACATCTTCTTCACTTTCATATTCTTGAATATTTCCCATGGATTGGTAGTGAACGTACAAGTTGTGAAAAGGTCTGCCAGGAAATTCGTCCATCTAATCTTCTTCATCCCAAGCATTTTTCTTAAACATACACACCATACATTCTTCAATGCACCCGAAATGTTTGAATTCTTCTTTCATCCTCCAATCTGAATGATCAAATATATCAGAAATTTTCCAACTAAATTCATAATATTTTTTACCTCTTTCTCCAACTTCTTGAACCTTGTCAAAATATCATGCAAACTATAAGAAAAGTGGGGTTTAATATGTGATGAATTTTGAGATGATTGATCCATAAGAATATTCATAATGTTTTCCTCCCCATTTCCAATGCAGTTGCAACAAACCTCTGGGTTTTCCAAGGGAGAAGCACTTTTTCCCAACTTTCGTAAGGCACTTGTGTCTAGTTGCACAGTAGAAATATGGTAGAAGGATGTCTAAGCCCATAAGTTGATTCATTAATAATCAAACCCAAAATAGATTTTACAATTAAAACACCCACATCAATAGGTCTTCTATTTGAATACAATAATCTAAAATAGCACTTTCCTTGGTCAGTTCACTTATTTTGTTGGTAGGAAGAAGTTCTTATAAAATAAAGAAATGTCAAACCTTCGATTCAGGATTTAATAATGATGATGAAAAACTTACATGTCCATTATCTATTGTCCCCCAATTTGCATCTTCATCAATAAGAGATCAATAGAGTTTATTTATGTTATCTCTTGTAGGACAAAAATTGCATTGTGACAAATAGGGACACTTTCATTCATAAACAAACTATTTATTCTTGAAGGAGTAAATGGTACGTACCTCCCTCGAACATAGATGACTCCTTAGTTAATTCCATGAAGATTAGTAAAACTTTTTCACCGCAGGAATGGCTACTGTAGTAGTGGTATAACATAGCACTTTCCAACTTCTTTGTTCAATAATCTCCTCCACTTTTATATTTGGTGTGTTGAATTCTCAATTCACAAATTCTCGTTCCTTGATTAATCTCTTCTTCACAAGAACTCAATCATATAACTTCTGCACATCAAAACTAATGACTTTCTTTTTTTTGAAATTTCCTTTTTTGTTGTTTTTTTTGGCTTGGGAGTCCTTGGGTTTTGAAATTGTTGCTTTTTTTTTCTTTTTCCCTTTTTAATTACTTTCAAATTTCATTTTTTTTTGTTTCCTGGAAGGAAATTCACAAAAAAACTACCCAAAACTGCCTTTAAAATTTTCCAGATATGTTTTGGTAACTGCGACACTTCTGGCGCCGATTTTTGCGCCTCTGGTGCTAGCTCTATGGATAATGGTGCCTCAGCTGCCAATTCTGGTGCCTCTGGTGTCAGTTTAGATTTTTGCACCGTTTCATGTTAAATCTAAATAACTCTTGAATATTCCATATACTTTGGTAAATAAAGATGTTTTAATTTATTTTTGCAATATGCAAATCTCTTAAGTACACAGAATTTATAAAGAAAAAATAAATAATACTACTTATAAAAACAAATTAGCAACAATAACAAAGATAATTATGGGTTGCCTCCCACAAAGTGCTTGGTTTAATGTTGTCACCCAACATTCCTAGTATTTACTCTACCCAACATATTAGTCTCTTTAAAATCTAGCCTTTGACCATCAAAATATTGTTTGAGCTTGTGCCCATTCACTTCAAATATCATTCCAGTTTTGAGATCTTCAATATTAATAACTGCAAAGGGGTAGACTGTTACAGCTGTGAATTGCCCTGTTCATCTAGACTTCAGCTTTCTAGGAAATAATTTCAATCTTTTATTGTATAGTAAAACTTTTTTATGTAGGATCCAATTCATATTTAATTATCTTCTGATCATGCCATTCTTTCATTTTCTCCTTATATATCCTAGTATCATCATAAGATTCATTCCTAATTTCTTCAAGCTCATTCACTTGTTACAATATTTTCTCGCCAGCTTCCATTAGATTAAAATGAAATTCCTTAATAGCCCAAGAATCTTTATGCTCTAATTCTATTAATAAGTGTCAAGTCTTCCCAAAAAATAATTTATATGGTGACATTCCTATGGGTATTTTATAAGTTGTCATATAAACCCATAATGCAGTATCTAATCTAACAAACCAATCCATTTTGTTAGGATTTATAGTTTTCTCTAGAATTCTTTTAATTTCACAATTGGATACTTATGCTAGACCACTATTCTTGGGATGATAAGTTGTTGCAATCTTATGTATAACATCATATTTTTCCATCAACCTTTTAATTCTTTTGTTCCTAAAGTCAGATCCTCCGTCAGTAATGATTGCTCTCAACATTCCATACCTTGTGAAAATATTTTTGATTAAAAATTTTGAAATACTCTGAGCATCACATCAAGGTAAGGCTATTATTTCAATCGACCCTGATACATAGTCTATTGAAATTAATATATATATATGCTTCCAGATGAAGGTATAAATGATCTCATAAAAGCCAATCCCCAAGCATTAAAAATTTTGACTTCCAAAGTAAAATTTAGGGACATTTTATTCTTGTTTTCAGATATTCCCATGAAGTTAGATATGCCCAAATTTAACTGGAATAATAATTTGGGTGGTACTAATCAACAATGGAGGAACAACCAAGTAAACCCATTGAGAAATTGGAACAATAAAGGGAATAATAATTATAGACGTACTTATCCTCCAAGTTTTAACACTAATCCACAATTTAAGGAAAAACTGTTTTCTATAGAAAAGTGTTGTTACAAATATGAAATCAATTACAAAGTTAAGGAACTACATTTAGAAATATTGAGAATCAGTTTTGACAAATAACAAATTCATTAACTAATAGATCTCTGGGAACACTTGCTAGTAATACTGAAGTAAATCCAAAAAACTAGAATAAAGAGAAAGTAAAAGCCATTCAACTTAAAAGAAAAATAGAATTGGAAGGTAGATTTCAAAAAAAGATTGAAGTAGAGAGAAAAGAAATTGAAGAGCCTGAAGAGGATGCTCCAAAAGTTTTAGAGAGACTTATTTCTCCACTAAAAGTTGACTTGGAAAAATGACCACCTCCATTTCCTCAGAGGCTCAATCAACTGAAGTTGGATAAACCATTTTTAAAATTTCTAGAAATCTTTAAGAAGCTTACAATTAATATTCCATTTGATGAAGCCTTAGAACAAATGTCAAGCTATGTGATGTTTATGAAGGAATCTCTTAACATAAAAAGGAAGTTTAAAGAAAACGAGACTGTTGCACTTAATGAGGAGTGAGGGGCTATAATTCATAAAAAGCTTCTTGGAAAACTTAAAGATCCTAGTAGCTTCACAATTCCATGTGGAATAGAAAGTAAATTTTATGGGAAAGCTTTATGTGATTTAGGTGCAAGAATTAATCTTATGCCATAATCAATATTTAAATGATTATGATTAGGAGAAATATCTCTTACTACTGTAACTCTACAGTTAGCATATCATTCAATAATATATGGAGGAAGATAAAGAGATTCCTATCATTTTGGGGAGACCTTTCCTAGTCACTGGAAGGCAATGATAGATGTGCAAAAAGGGGAATTAACTATGCACGTCAATGATTAAACAATTATGTTTAATATTTCCAAATCAATGAAATATCCTGCAAAAGGTAAAGATAATGAATGTTGAATAATCGATGTGATAAGATATCTAAGTGAATGCCATTTCAAAACAAATTATGAAGAAAAATTGTAAATGAAAGATTTGGAACACAAGCAAGAAGAGGAATAAGATCAACTTAAAGAATTTTACAAGGAAGATTTAAATTATGTTTGAGAAAGTTTTAAAGCTTTGGAAATGATAGAAAATGTACATCTTTTTGTTCATTAATTGAAAACCTCCTGAGCTTGAGTTGAAGTTACTTTTTGAACATTTAAAGTATGCCTTTTTAGGTGATTCCTCAACATTACCTGTAATAATTTCCTCAAAATTAACAGCAGAAGAGAAAATGAGTTTGATGAAAACTTTAAAAAGTTATAAGAAAGCCTTTGGATGGACAATTATTGATATAAAAGGAATCGGTTCTTCAATTTGCATGCATAGAATTCATATGGAAGAGAACTGCAAACCCAAGGCTGATCCTTAAAGAAGATTAAATCCTGTTAAGAAGGAAGTTGTTAAATAATAGATTTTAAAGTGGTTAGATGATGGAACTATCTACCCTATTTTAGATAGTGTGTGAGTTAATCTAATTCACTGTGTTCCTAAGAAAGGAGGAGTGACTGTGACAATGATTGAACATAATGAGTTAATGCTAATAAGGCAAGTCACATGGCGGTGAATAGGCAATGATTATAAAAAGTTAAATCTCACCATTATGAAAGATCATTTTCCACTACCCTTTCTATATTAAATGTTGGATAGACTAGCTGGGCATAAATACTTTTATTTTTTGGATGGATATACTGGTTATCACCAAATTTAAATAGCTTCTGAGGATCAAAAGAAAACAACTTTTACCAGTTCTTATGATACATTTGCTTTAAGAAGAATGCCCTTTGGTTTATGTAATGCCACTGCTACATTTTAAAGATATATGATGGATACTTTTTTGATTTAATTGAAAGAGGAATTGTAGTTTTTATGGATGATTTTTAAGTGTTGGGAACTTCATTTGAATTATGTTTAGAACATTTAACAGAAGTTATAAAGGGTTGTGAAGAAACAAATTTGGTCCTTGATGCAGATGGATTTAGTGTGTTAATTTTGCAAATATTTTTCAATATTAGAAAATACACACTACAGATACAATAGCAAATATGCAAATTAATCCCAACAAAAATAACTTTAGTGAAGATAGTTTCATCTCTTAAAATATTTAAATTGTCAAATCCCCTAAGAATAACGCAAGTATGTGTATTGTTCAAGTAATAAAGGGCTCTAATGGAGTCTTAGATATCGATCCCACAGGGATGCTGGAAATGCCTATAAGTAAATTCTTAAGATTATAATGTAAACTACAATTTTAAACTACAAAAGGTAAGGTGAAAATTATGAATATTAAATACTAGAGTGAATGTTATTTAAAATGCAGTTGAAAGAGAAAGTTAACTAAACTAAATGCTAAACTTTTAAAAGTAAACTTATGAATACAAAATAATGTCTTTATGACAGAAAATTCAAATTTAAAAAGCATCCTTTCCCTTTACAAAGATTATATGGATTGTGAAGAGATTAAAATCATTTAAAAATATATTTAAAAATTGTTTTGTGCCAAACAGGAGCAATTCTATTATTTACCCTCTTCTGAGTGCATAAAGAACATTGACTAATTCAGGGCTTGGTCCCTAATTTTATGGTTAGGCTCGAGGGATATCGACTGCCACTCCAGAGCTCCCACTACTCGCTCACCTGAGGGCTAACAATCTCACTTTTGTTTTTAATCAACTAGACCAAATTGGGGATTTTAATCTATCACCTTAAAATCTCTCATTCTGCATCCAATAAAGTAATTTCTCCCATTTATGTGCATTCAACAAAGTAATTCTCTACATTTTGTAAAAAACATAGCCCTTTTGGAACATTTGTTTCTCAACAAATTTTAACATTTCAATTGGTCAGATAGAAAAGTAAATGAATATTGGAGTTCAAATCATCACAAATTAGTGACATTTAAAATCGTATAAAAAATCAATTCTTCACAAAACCATATCTTAAAGTAGGGAGAGGAATAAAGAAAAGTACTCATAATTCAAGAGAAGGGTACGACAAAATATAGATTTCATATGTAAAAATAAGTTTACAAAACAAAATAATAAAAGACAACTTATCTTACAATCATTCCTAAGCAAATCTCTAGAAGTTCTTTTCAAGCCTTTCTCTCTTTACAAGCACTCTCAATTCTCTCTTAGAAGTGCAATGAATAAGAAATCTCTCAACTTCCCTCTCCTCTTATAATCCTTGAAGAAAATCTCCAAGCCCTGGAATTTCTCTCCCTCTTTATCTCTTTTGCCGCCCCCATTACATGTCACGCACTTCTGCTCTTTTATTAGAGGCTGCCTCCCTCAAAAAAAAAATCAAAATTCCCTAAAAAATTCTATCGAAAAGTCAACTTTTTTGAATTCAAATGACATGTCCATTAATCCAAGTGACATATCCCTTCATAAGAGAATCATCCAAACTATTTAGATGTGTTGAATCTCTTTAAGGGGTGTTTAGAACAAGTGTCCCTTATAAAATTCGTGCAAAATTTATCTCGAATCGCTTTAATTCGCAAAAAGTCATCTTTGGCGCATTTGGCGCACCTTGCGTTAGCTCTCTGTCAAACGGTGTATATGGTGTTATTCTGGCGCATCTAGCGCTAAATTGCAAAAAATCATGCTTTTATGGGTTTTGGCGCATCTGGTGCCAATTCTCGGTCCATTGGCGCATCTGGCGCCAGTCTAGCACATCCTGAGCCAGAATCCCAAAATTCGCTATTTTGGCTCCAAATTTCATGCTTTTTTGCTTATTTTTCTCCAAATGCCTAAAATTAATATACCTGCAACAAAAATAAGAAAATACTCTTCTTTAAAGTGCAATATCACAAAAAATGAGCATAAAATCTATACTTAAAATTGCATATTATTTTGGTTTATCAAAATCCCCCAAACTTAAATGTTACTTGTGCTCAAGTGACACTTTTACTTCATAAACATATATGATTTAGGATAGAAATTGACTTATAACTTTTATGTTGTAGTTTAATAAATAAAATAGTAAAATTAAAAAAAACCTTTAATGACTTAGATTCCAACTCTGTGTCTAGTAGTACTTAAGAATCAAATTTAAGATTTCTGAATCTCTATTCATTTCATGAAGAATTGCAATTTATTATATCAAGGATACTTAGAACATTAATATGAAAAAGAACTTCATGAAAACTTCACTAGTAATGCTTCTAATACTCCAATACAAGTTTCAAAAATGCAATAAAGCTTTTTCCTTAAGTTGCTTCATTTGAAGCCAATTTTTTATTAGGCATCTCCTCATGCTTCTCCTAAAAAATTTTACCTTTCTTTTATTTTATTTTATTTTATTTTATTGTTTTCTTTTAGGATCTTTTCAATATTTTCTTTTCTTTTTTTAAGTGGGGATTACTATATCAGGATAACCTTTAATAGTTTCGAACTTCACTATCCTCTTATTTAAGTCAAAACTCCTTACCTTTCTTCACTTTATAAATTCATATTAGTTGATGATTTTTCATAAAGTCCCATTACTTTATTCTTAAATGAAACTCTAAAATTCTTAACACTTAAAAAATACAATTTCCTTTACTTTAAATAGAAAACCATAGTCTTATCCTATCATACCAAATATCTTTAACTTTAGAATTGACCTTCATTATTAGAAACTTTTCACCTAAATTTATCATAATATTCATAAACATAAGTATAGTCATTTAAAGTTAAATCTTAATATCCAATGTCATGTTAAATTAATTTTAAAATTATTGCTAATTGAAGAAAAATAAAATTTAGTTTACTTCGTTTTGAAAGAAATTTTTCTTCCCCTCAAACTTAAGTTTTTAAGTGATTAAAACATGTTTTAGTACAAAATTTAGTTGTTCAAACAAAACAATAAATGCATGAAAATAAAAACTAACTTGTAGAGGATTTCTAATTATGAAAGTGGGCTCTATTATACTGCTCATACTAAGATTAAAAATACACACAAGCTTTAAAGCATTAAATGAAACAAAATATATTCTAAAGAGTTTGTTATAAATTAAAAATAAAAATAAAAACAAAAAATACTAAAAATGCATAATAAAATATAAAAATCTATTATTAATATTACAATTTTCGGTCCACAACACAACAATAAAGTTTTTACTACAACAATTTCAAATGAAAGTATATCTCATCAAATCAAACTAAACTAGACTCATAAAAATATCAGTCCTCCTCACCTTCCTCATCGTCATCATCTTTTTCTTCTTCATCATCATGAATAGGAGCATAAGGAGTGAAGCTTGGGCAAGTAGGAAATTCTACATTGCATTCACCTCGAAGATATCTAACCATAACCATGGTTTCCTCAAAAACTATATCATGATGAACTCTCCTCTACTTATACTCATTATTATAGGCATTTATTGCTCCAATTCTCCAATCTGATTCTGCATATTAACTATATCCATTGTTTAATCATGAGCTACTCCATAATATTCTTAAGTGTTGTAGAGCAAGAGGTAGATGCCCCTGCAGCTAATGTAGAGGGTTTATCACTACCTCCACTCCTAGCCTCAACAAATGATTCAACTTTTTGAACCGTATGCCTTCCAATAGGATTTTTTGCTTGTAGTATTTCCTCATTTCTATGGGACTTTACTCCCGATGGCTCACATAGAGTAAAAATCAGGGTAGGGAAATCCAAACCACTAGCTGTTGAGCTCTTAGCTATGCTCTGAGCATGATGAACTATAAGAGAGACAACATTTATTGCTTTAATATTCTAAATGCAATAGTTTAATATAGCTATATCCTTTGTTACATCATCCAGATGATTTGTAGGTAGTAATTTAACATAAATGAAGTCGTGTTAAACCTTTGATTGAAGAGTCAATATGGAAGCAGAGAAGTTAACTTTATTATTATTTTTAATCTTCTATTCTCCTCTTCCATCAGTCACAAAGGCAATCACTTCATCTAGTGATGAATCAATAATCATGAATATTCATCATTGAATAGATTACTCAGCCCATAAAAAACATTTATCCTTTCTTCAAAAAATTCAACTTGATTACCTCTTACAAGGATGTAATCGCCAGCAGTGAACCTTAAGTTGGCATAAAACTCCCAAATCATTCGCACAATCACTACTGTAGTGAAGAAGCAAAACCTTTCCAAATTTTTGGCGATGATCAACTTCTCGATCTCGCCATCTTGGTTAGCAAACACGCATTCCTGGATCAATTTTCTTGATTCTATTTGAGTGTTAAAACTATGTTGGGCCATGAAATTAACAACTGCATGCATCAAAATCATCTGACAACTTTCTACTCTTTACTCGTGGAGTGATTGGAAGTTCTATGAAAATCTAAATAAATTCCATATAACTTATAAAATAAAAAATCTAACTCCCAAAGTAAGATTATTTGATAAGAAACTTTTCACCATGAGTGTTCTTCAAGTTTTTTCATCATAAATCCCAAATTTCATAACTTCCATAATGTAAGAAAAATCCATGGCAAAAATAAAAAATTTCTAAGTTAAAGTGAAGCTCTTACAAAGAGAAGATATAAGTTTTCTGGCCCCCGAAATATTCTCTAACACGTACAATGTGAAGGCCTAGATCACGGTTTAGAGGTAGAGATGACCCAAGTAGTAAAAAAGGAGTTTTACTGTGCAATTTAATATTTTTTTAGGTAATCTGGCATTTTTGGGAATTTGGCGCATCATGCGCCAACTCTCTGTAAACCGGAGCTTCATGCACCAATTTGGCTCATCTTACGACAATGCCTTAATTTTTCATTTTCTATGGAAATCTGTTGTGCACCACTTTACGTGTATCTCTAATTAACTCAAATGAACCTTGTAATCATAAATAAACATTACTCTAACTCCAAAATTTCACAAACAACACAAAACTCAATTATATATATATAATCCATGCTATTACAAACTGACACTTTTCAAGCCAACAAACATTTAATTCAGTGTTCAAAGCAAACCAAAACATGCTAAGACTGAAATATAAACATCAAAATACCAAGCACAAACATAGATAGAGTTCAACAATAAAAGTAAAGGCAATCCAACACAACAAAATAACTTAAACAAACAGTAGTAAACAAAAAGTTTCGTGTATAGATTAAGTTCAAACATCTTCTTCACTCTCGTCTTCCTGAATGTCTCCCGTAGATTGGTACTGCACATACAGTTGTATAAGGGTCGATAAGAAAACTCATCAGTTGAATCCTCCCCAATCCAAGCATGTTTCTTGAACATACGTACCTCTTCAATACAATCAGTATGATCAAAATGTTCTTTCAATATCCAATCTAAATGATCCAACATTTCATAAACATTCACAATTGCATGCATAAGATTCTGCAATGCTTTTTTTATCCTCTTGATTCTTTTCAAAAGTGTGTGTGAACTGAAGTAAGGCAGAATAGATGATTTATTCTGGGATACTTGATCCATCAATACATTCATATTGTTCTCATCTCCCATTCCAATACGGTTACAATAGACTTCTCGATCCATTGACTTCCCTGGATGAAGCACTTTTCCCAACTCTCATGAGATACTTGCTATTAACTGCGTAATAGGAAAATAGTGGATGGATGTCCCAGTCCAGTTGCAGATCCATTGACAATCAAACCCAAAACTGATTTCACAATTATTACTCCAATATCAATTAGTTTTCCAGTTTGAATATAATAGTTCAGAATAACACTCTCCATAGTTACCTTACTGATTTTCATAGTGAGGAGTAATTTTGATGCAATAAAGAAGTGTCATGCCTTAGAAGCAGGATTTAACAATGATAAGGCCTCCCAATTTACATCTTCATCTGTAAGGTATAGATAGAGTTCATTCATATTATCTCTCGTAGGGGTAAAACTTGCGTAGTGGCAAATAGATACAATTTCAATCATAAACATCTCATTTTTTCTTGAAAGAGTGAACTGCACAAACCTGTCTCGCATATAGACAATTCTTTAGTTGATTCAAAGTAGATTTGCATAAAACTCTTTCAACACAGAGACAACTACCGCAAAAGTAGCGTAGTAAAGCACTTACCAGCTTCTCTGCGTAGAAATTTCTTCCACTTGAGTATTCGGTGTGTTGAATCCTCGACTCACAATCCCCCTTTCTTTGATTAGCCTCTTCTTCACAAGAACTAGATCATGTAACTTCTACACATCAAAACTGATGAACTTTCTCTGGTTGAAAATTTCAAATCTAGTAGAATTTTTAGAGTGGGACGACATTGAAATTGAAATCTAGGGACACTTCACTGGTTTTCCCCCTTAAGATGGACATTGGAATTAGCTTTTGGCAGTTATAAGGAGAAGAAACCCACCCAAAACTGTCAAAACAGCCTTTTAGAACGTTTTAAGTCATTTTCGTCACTACGGTACTTCATGCGTCGTTTCTGGCACATCATGCACCAGCTCAATGAAATGTGGCACATCATGTGCTAATCTTGCGCATCATGCATGAATTCCAAAAAATTCACCATTTCAATTTCGATCCAAAAAATTTTCAATTCTTCCATAAAATTAGGTAAATAAAGATGTTTTAAAATATTTTCTCAATTTCAAGTTGTTAAATACACAGACTCTATAAAAACTCAAATATAAATATAAGAAAAATATTTTGAACAAAGACACAAAAGCAAAATAAACAAAGATAAATATGGGTTGCCTCCCACAAAGAGCTTAGTTTAATGTCGTCAGCCCGACATTCTCAGTCTTTATTTTAGGTGACCCAACATTACATTCAATTTAAAAACTGGTCTTTAACCATCAAAATATGGTTTCAATCTGTGTCCATTCACTTTAAATATCCTTCCAGTCTTGGGATCTTCAATATTAACATCTCTATAGGGATAAACTTTTACAACTTTGAATAGCCCTTTCCACCTAAACTTCAGTTTTCTAGGAAATAATTTCAATATTGTATTGTACAATAAAACTTTTTGTAGATGTTCAATTTCTTTTTTTATTATCTTTCAATCAAGCCGTTCTTTGATTCTTTTCTTATAAATCCTAGCATTATCATAAAATTCTTTCCTAATTTCTTAAAGCTCATTCAATTGCAATAATTTTTTTCTTAGTGACATCTTTCAAATTAAAATTGAACTCCTTTATAGCCCAACAAGCTTTATGCTCCAATTCTACTAGTAAGTGATAAGTCTTCCCAAAATGTAATCTTTAAGGGGACATTCCTATAAGTGTCTTATAAGCTGACCTGTATGCCCATAATGTCGTATCTAATTTAGCAAACAAATCCATATTATTAGGGTTCACACTTTTTTCCAAAATTCTCTTAAGTTCATGATTAGATACTTCTATCAAACTGCTAGTCTCTGGATGATAAGCAGTTGTAATTTTATGCATTATATTATATTTTTCTATCAATCTTGCAATTGTTGCATTTCTAAAATGAGATGCTCTGTCGGTAATGATTACCCTAAGTATTTCATATCTTGTAAAAATATTTTTTAATTAAAAATTTTGAAACACTCTAAGCATCACATCAAGGTAAAGTGATTGGTTCAATCAATTTTGAAACATAATCCACTGTAACCAATATATATATACTTTTGAATGAAGGTATAAATGGTCCCATAAAATCTAATCTCCATGTATAAAAAATTTTAATCTCCAAATTAAAATTTAAAGGCATTTCATTTCTTTTTGAAATATTACCTACTCTCTGACACTACATTCAATATATATATATATATATATATATATATATATATATATATATATATATATATATATATATATATATATATAGTAGGCCAATAAAGTTTAGATTGCAAAATTTTATGAACAGTTCTATCATTCCCAAAACGATCTCCAACTTCAGAATCATAACATTTTTGGATAATTTCCTGAATTTCTTTGTAAGGCACACATCGTCTCATTACTAAATATTTGCATTATTTATACAAATAGGGGTCATTCAAAAAAAAGATTGTGCATTATGAAAGAATTTCTTTTCCTGTTGTTGGCGCTATTTTTGGTTGGAGGAGTGGCCCGTAAGATGCTGTCGGTCACTGAAATCAAAATCTCGTCGCTCGCTTCATAAGGTCGTTTTAATTTTTGTATATATTTGATTTTAGAAAAATATGAAATCAAAATGACCCCATATTTTTCATATTTTAAATGAAAGAGCATTGTACCTCAAATCATGTATCTATCTCATAGGATAAACACAAGACTTGAGGATGAGGCTCGATCAAATAAACTAAGGAATATATGACATCTCTTTGGTCTGCGAAACCTTTGTATTTTCCGACAAGTTCCTCTATTTAATATAAAGAGTTAAATTGGGTTTATATTAAGCTTGGTTCAAGAAAAGCTTCTTATAAGGGCAAGCCCCTATAGTTAATTACATCTTAAATGACCAAAGTCACCTAAGAAGACTCTCGATAAAAATCAGGAAATATTATCTTCAAGGAGTTTCAAAGGGTAGGACTTTTCAATGAGATCAGACGTAGAGGTGTGAAAGAGGATTGGTTCAAATTTGGAACATTTTGTTGTAGAGTCTAAAGTAGGAAGAACTACGGGATGTCATGGATCCAGAGGAGAACCTCGGTGACTTCCCAAGTTATCCTAATGTTTGGCTTTAGTTTTAAGGAGAACTGGTTGAGTGTTTCATCTTGCCAATTTTATTAGTTAGGGCTTACATTCATGTGAAACTATAACACAAATATCCAGGAAGATGCGAAGATTTGGGTCGTAACAAACGACAACCTCAGAATCCTAAGACGAGTTAAGGCTTACATTGTATAGCAGGGCAGTACAAAGGCTTAAAGATACGGTGAGGATTTACGTTGCATAAGCAAGCAATCTCTAAGTCCTATGGCTTTCTTATTTATATCTAAGTAAGGAAGATTGGTTTAGATGGGGAAGGCAGGTTTGCTGTTGAAGATGGTCGTGCTGCCCACCATGCTAGCTCTAAGCTCCTTGTTGTAACGAGTTTTGAGTTTTCTAGTGTGTCAAGTTATGATGTCAAATCAGGTGGCCCTATGGTTGAAGTTTTTAAATTTTATGGGGACATGTTAAAGTTGATTAGAGAGACACCGGTTAGGATTCTACGGTTCCCTTGTTCTTGCATCACTATTTTCTATTGGATTCACTTAGTCCAAATGAATTTACTAAACTCAATTTAATGAGTTCCATAATTTCATTTACACCATGGGAAGCCTCGTTAGCAACCATAGGTTACCTCCTCCGAGGGATTCCTAATCATCTGATAGAGACATCTTAATTTAGTTGCAATTGTAGTTTTGTGTGA
>NEWO01001094.1:28509-48771 GCA_003013225.1 Phalaenopsis aphrodite | reverse complement strand
AAAATGAAGTTTTTATTTTAAATACCATTTTATTTTTAGAAAATACTCATAATCACAGAGAACTAAAAAAAATAAGTTTTATAATTTTTCAAATTCTATTTTGATTTTTTAAAAATTATTTTAGTGCCAAAAATATTATTTATCTTTAAAAATCAACTTAAGTTACCAAATGAACTCAAAATGCTTTGAAATTTTTATGGTGAGTTCTTTGGATGCTAAGCAATAGTGGAGATAAAAAGTCAAGTCATTTTGTTGTTTTTTATTTTTTAAAATTAATTATCTTAGTGATTTAGGGTTTGTAAAGATTAGGTGTATTTTAAAAGACTTGGCTCATGAGAAATTTTCTTAAAGGGTCTTTGGATATCATAAACCTTTCAAAAAAATTTTTGAATTTTCTAGGCAACATGCTAATTTCTATGATTATTTTAAGCAAATAATGCACATAAACTAAAAAAATATGATTCTTTATCTAGAGACCTCCTCTAACTTTCGAAAAATCAGGGAATGTTCCTTATAATAGAGGCAACAACATGCTAAAATTTCAAGCCATAGTGTGATTACTACATGCATGGAGAATCAAAACATCCAAATGAATATTTAATTAATTAAAAATAAAAAATGCATTAAATAGACTCCAAATCATTTCCACATTTTTCTCCTTTGTTTACTAAGCAAGAGGGTATATTTATTTTATTTCTATGATTTTTCTACACCAAGATATGGATTTTTAAAGCTAGTGATAATTTTCTAATTTTTTAAATCCCTATTTATCTGTTAAAACGTGTGGCGCCACATCAACCTACGGCGGCTCCAAAGCTCCATGCGGCGTGCTCCTATTCGACGTCATTGTCCACCTCAACATTGACTCAGCCCGCGATTTATGTTCCTAAGTATTGTCCGGCTTCATCTCAACCGTCCATACGATACACGCTTGATCGAATGGCGCTCCATCATCGTCCCTGATAGCCTAACCCGAGAACCATCCATCTTCTAGCCTTAAGATCTCTCTCATTTCTTAACCAAATTGGATGACATTTATTTTTAAACGCTCGTCTAGAGTAGAGGAACATATCCATATGATTATGATACCATGAAATCAACTCAAAACAAATGGAGAGTTCAAATAGGTTTGGGAGGAAGAGAAGTTTTATAACTTTGCATTGAGAAGTGAAGCTTCAATCAGAGAGTCTTGACACATTTGTTGTGATCCAAAAAGGCTAGAAATTGAGTATCTAGGTTTGGTGTAAGGCCTAGGTATGATTTCGATCGCGACCGGATTTGGGTGTTGGTTTAGAGCTATGGTAGAGGCTCTATGAGAGGGGAATTTGATGGGGCTTAAGCTTCTTTAACTGTTGTGAAGGCGTGGGTGAAGTTAATTTGAGTTTGGTGGACTGTGGAGGTGTATTGGGCTCTGTCCTGGTTTCCAACATGATTTTGAGCTCAAAATTGAACTCCAACAGTGAAAATTGGTGAGGGAAAACAACTGAAATGCATTGAGGGGATCTTAGGGAAGCTATGTGATCAATTTGTAGAGGTCTCTCTAAGAAATTTTCAGCACCCCCTCCCATGGCCGTGGGAGGTGCTTTTTATAAAGATGGCTAAGGGGTGGTTGTCATGGGCAATTAGCATGTGCATTGTGCTACTTTGGTGGAGGGCAGAGGAGCTCTACAATTTAATTTGGCTGAGCTTGCCTCTAGGTTTTATTTGGGTAAAGTTCCATGGGGGTGGCTCTCAATTTTGAGCTTCTCCGATGACTAGGCCGGCTGGCCATGGCATGAGGAGGTGGCTAGGTGCTCAGAGCATCCAGGGGAATATGTCAAAGCAATTTAATGTGATGGGGTTTAGTTTTGGTAATGGTATCTTAAGCATGTGTATTTTTGGAAATAAGATCCCTTAACTTGGGGGACTTTTGGTCCATGGATCATCTAGCTTGGGTTAGAGAGGTTTTGGCTCAGTTTTAGGGTCTAACCAATGGCTTAGGTGGAGTTAATTTGATGACTTTAGGGTAGTTAGGCCATCTTTAATGCATGAGTTCAAGGTGGGTCCAAGTAATCAAATCTGGCATTTGAGCTAAGTTAGCGATGTTAATTGACCTAATTTATTGATCAAAGTTGTGTAAATGATTGTTATGAAGATTTTTGGTGAAGGGTTGAAGTGATTTTGAGTTCAATTGGTAGGTTAATTTTAAGGATTTTTGAAATTTGGTCAATTTGGGCATATTGGGTTTGACATGGGTCTAGGTTGAGCTAGCCTTAGGATATGTCCAAATTGAATGGTCCACATGATCAAGGGAGATGTTTTGAAGATTTTTCATGAAAGGATAGGGTAGAAATTTTTGGGTTAAGGCCCTCAATTTGGTCAGATTTTGAGACATGGTCAATTTGGGGTAAATTTGGGGATTTTTGGACTTAGGTTAAAATCAAATGAAATGGAGGCCTCACCATGGACAATTGAAGGTCAAGTTTGATGTATGGGGATGTTATGAAGGTTTTTCAAAAAAAATTGTTGTCAATTGAGTGGACTATGTGTTCAATTTGGTGGAACAAAGTCATGGGGCTAAAATTAGGGTTTTTGGGTTAAATGAAAATTGGGTTCAAATCATTGACCAATTGAGCTTGGATTTGGTCTAGATTGGTCATATCAAGAGTGAATTTAAGTTTAGAATTGAAATTAGGGTAAATTGGGACCAATTGGATAGACATTTGAGGTAATTTGGGGAAAACATGGGCCTTTAAAGTGCAATTTAGGGGGGTTTGGTCAAAGACAGTCAAATNCGTCTAGAGTAGAGGAACATATCCATATGATTATGATACCATGAAATCAACTCAAAACAAATGGAGAGTTCAAATAGGTTTGGGAGGAAGAGAAGTTTTATAACTTTGCATTGAGAAGTGAAGCTTCAATCAGAGAGTCTTGACACATTTGTTGTGATCCAAAAAGGCTAGAAATTGAGTATCTAGGTTTGGTGTAAGGCCTAGGTATGATTTCGATCGCGACCGGATTTGGGTGTTGGTTTAGAGCTATGGTAGAGGCTCTATGAGAGGGGAATTTGATGGGGCTTAAGCTTCTTTAACTGTTGTGAAGGCGTGGGTGAAGTTAATTTGAGTTTGGTGGACTGTGGAGGTGTATTGGGCTCTGTCCTGGTTTCCAACATGATTTTGAGCTCAAAATTGAACTCCAACAGTGAAAATTGGTGAGGGAAAACAACTGAAATGCATTGAGGGGATCTTAGGGAAGCTATGTGATCAATTTGTAGAGGTCTCTCTAAGAAATTTTCAGCACCCCCTCCCATGGCCGTGGGAGGTGCTTTTTATAAAGATGGCTAAGGGGTGGTTGTCATGGGCAATTAGCATGTGCATTGTGCTACTTTGGTGGAGGGCAGAGGAGCTCTACAATTTAATTTGGCTGAGCTTGCCTCTAGGTTTTATTTGGGTAAAGTTCCATGGGGGTGGCTCTCAATTTTGAGCTTCTCCGATGACTAGGCCGGCTGGCCATGGCATGAGGAGGTGGCTAGGTGCTCAGAGCATCCAGGGGAATATGTCAAAGCAATTTAATGTGATGGGGTTTAGTTTTGGTAATGGTATCTTAAGCATGTGTATTTTTGGAAATAAGATCCCTTAACTTGGGGGACTTTTGGTCCATGGATCATCTAGCTTGGGTTAGAGAGGTTTTGGCTCAGTTTTAGGGTCTAACCAATGGCTTAGGTGGAGTTAATTTGATGACTTTAGGGTAGTTAGGCCATCTTTAATGCATGAGTTCAAGGTGGGTCCAAGTAATCAAATCTGGCATTTGAGCTAAGTTAGCGATGTTAATTGACCTAATTTATTGATCAAAGTTGTGTAAATGATTGTTATGAAGATTTTTGGTGAAGGGTTGAAGTGATTTTGAGTTCAATTGGTAGGTTAATTTTAAGGATTTTTGAAATTTGGTCAATTTGGGCATATTGGGTTTGACATGGGTCTAGGTTGAGCTAGCCTTAGGATATGTCCAAATTGAATGGTCCACATGATCAAGGGAGATGTTTTGAAGATTTTTCATGAAAGGATAGGGTAGAAATTTTTGGGTTAAGGCCCTCAATTTGGTCAGATTTTGAGACATGGTCAATTTGGGGTAAATTTGGGGATTTTTGGACTTAGGTTAAAATCAAATGAAATGGAGGCCTCACCATGGACAATTGAAGGTCAAGTTTGATGTATGGGGATGTTATGAAGGTTTTTCAAAAAAAATTGTTGTCAATTGAGTGGACTATGTGTTCAATTTGGTGGAACAAAGTCATGGGGCTAAAATTAGGGTTTTTGGGTTAAATGAAAATTGGGTTCAAATCATTGACCAATTGAGCTTGGATTTGGTCTAGATTGGTCATATCAAGAGTGAATTTAAGTTTAGAATTGAAATTAGGGTAAATTGGGACCAATTGGATAGACATTTGAGGTAATTTGGGGAAAACATGGGCCTTTAAAGTGCAATTTAGGGGGGTTTGGTCAAAGACAGTCAAATTGGCCAAATTGGGTCATGTGATAGTTGAGAAAAATGAAGTTGGGAATATTTGAGGGGCTTTGGGAATTTTTTGGGATTTTTTGGAATTTTTGGATTTTTGGGAAAAGGAGTGGTATTTGGTAATTTTAACCAATTTTGGTGATTTTGGGTAGTTTGGGTGTTTTGGTAGAGTTGGAGTGCCAACCACCATCAATAAGCCATGGACCAATGAAAACCTTATTTTGGGTCCTCTATGTAGTGGTCTTAGTCAAACCTTAGCCTAGGGCTAGTGGGTTTAGGGGACCACCTACATGTTTCTCAAATGTATCAAAGGTCCAAAGCCTAGAAGCTTTAGGGTTGTGAGTCATTATGAGTGCAAGTGATTGCAAGTGAGTTCCTTAGCCCTAGACCAACACCCAGGGTAAAACCTATGGTCTAGCAGTCCTAAGGGTAACTCAACTTAAGTTCCCCCATAGTGACCCCACCTACTAAGTACTAAAAGTTAGGACCAATATGTGGAACTTCAAGTTTAGTAAAGAAGAGTGTAGAATTTCCAATGGTGATGTTTCCATGTCTAGTTTTCTAAGAATAGTCAACAAGAAAGTCCTATAGCTAGACCTTAGGCTATAAAGAGGAAAAACTAAACCTCAACCAAAAGTGAGGTCAACACCTGTTATTATGTTAGTCCACATGGTAAAATACCACTAATAATATAATTTAAAATATCAGTATACCAAGGTATTTCCCATCCTTTTACAACATAAAGTTTTTTATCAGGAAAAGTTTCATTAATTTTTTTTTTCATGTCAAGTATTTCTTCCTTTTCTAGCCTAGATAGATGATCAGCAATTTGATTATCAGTCTCTTTCCTATCGACTACTACAAAATCAAACTTTTGGATCAGAAGTACCCATCTAATTAATCTTTGTTTTGCATCCCTCTTTTGCATCAAATATTTAATAGCCAAGTGGTCAGTATGCACAACACATTTAGCTTCAATCACATATGACATAATCTTATCAAAAGAATAAACAATGGCTAATAACTCTCTTTTCGTGGTGGTGTAGTTAATCTAAGCATCAATAAGAGTCTAACTAGCGTAGTATATAAAACAAAAAATCTTATCATATCTCTTCCCTCAAACAGTTTGAATTGCATAATCACAAGCATCACACAATAATTCAAAAGGTTCTCCCAATCAAGTGAAACAATTATAGGAGTAGTGATCAATTTTTACTTTAAATTTTCCAAGGCTTTAAGGCAATCTTGGTTGAAGTCAAATTTTGTTTCTTTTTCTAGAAGTTGGCATAAAGGCTTAGTAATTTTTTTAATATCTTTAATATATCACATGAAAAATTCAGCATGCTCTAAAAAGCTCCTAACTCCTCTTACAGTAGTGGGTAGAGGTAAGTTTGATATAACCTGAATTTTTGCAGGATCTACTTCCATGTCATTTTTAAAAATTTTATGTCCAAGCAAAATTTCTCCTGCAAACGCAAATTAACATTTTTTTCCAACTCAATACAAGATTAGTATTTTTACATTGTTCAAGAACTTTCTCTAAATAATTTAGACATATTTCAAATGAAGTTTCAAATATAAAAAATTCATCCATAAAAACTTCACTCCCTTTTTTAATTAAATCACTGAAAATTGATATCATACATCTTTGAAATGTCGCAGGTGAGTTACATAATTTAAAGAGCATTTACCGAAAAGCAAAAGTTTCAGAAGGACTATTAAATGTTGTTTTCTCTTGATCCTCTGGAGCAATAGGTATTTGATGATCCACCTAGAAAACAAAAATATATGTGCTCCGCCAGCCTTTCCAACATCTGGTTCAAAAAGGGTAACTGAAAATGATCCTTCCTGGTCACAAAATTTAACTTTCTATATTCTATGCAGATTCACCATCCAATGACTAGTCTTGCTGATATTAATTCATTATTCTCATTTGTCACTACAGTCACTCCTTTCTTTGGAACACAGTGAATTGGACTTACTCAAACACTTTCTAAAATAGGATATATTATTCCAACATCTAACCATTTTAAAATTTCTTTCTTAACAACTTCTTTCATCATAGGATTTAATCTCCTTTGAAAATCAGCTCTTGGTTCATGTTGATCTTCTAATTAAATTCTATGCATACAAATTGATAGACTGGCTCCTTTAGCATCAACTAATGTCCATCCAAAAACTTTCTTATATCTTTTCAAAGTTTCCAACAATTGGTGTTCTTATGTATCAGTTAATTCTGAGGATACTATAACAGGTAATGTAGATAAATCTCCTAAGAATGCATACTTCAAATGAGTAGGAAGTGTTTTTAGTTCTAGATAGGAGGTTTCTCAGTAGACAAATCAAATTCTTACTACTTTCTACATGATCTAACATTTCATTTTTTTCCTGAACATAGTTCAAATCTTCTTTACTCACTTTCGTAGATTCATCTTGAATTTTATCCTCATCTTGATATTTGATGCAACTCGATTTAACGTGTTAATTTTACAAATATTTTTCAGTATTACCAAATACACACGGAAGATACAATAGCAAATGTGAAAATTAATCCCAATAAAATGAACTTCAGTAAAAATAGTTTTTTTCTTTTAAAAATCTTTAAACTGCCAAATCCCGTAAAAATAACTCAATTATACGTATCGCTCAAGTAATAAAGTGCTCTAATTGAGTTCTAGATATCGATCCTATAGGGAAGTTGGAAATACCTATAAGTAAATTCTTAAGATTATAATGTAAATTAAACTTTTAAACTATAAAAATTAATGTGTGAAATTTCAATATTAAATACTAGAGTGAATGTTATTTAAAATGTAGTTGAAAGACAAAGTTAACTGAACAAAATGCTAAACTTTCAAAAGTGAACTTACAAAAACTAAACATAGTTTTTGTGATGAAAAGTTCAAATTTAAGAAAGCATCTTCTCTTTTACGATGAGTATATGGATTTTGAAGAAATTAAAATCATTTCAAACTATATATAAAAGTTGTTTTGTGCCAAATATGAGCAATCCTATTCTTTACGCTCTTCTGAGTACATAATGAACTTTGACTAATCCAGAGTTCGGAAATTCTGTGGTTAGGCTAAGAGGATATCGGTTGCTACTTTAGAGATCTCACTACTCCCTCACCTGAGGGCTATCAATCTTGCATCAGGTTCCAATCAACTGGACCAAACTGCGGATTTTAATCTATCACAATAAAATCTCTAATTTTAAATCCAATAAAGTATATTTCCCTATTTATTTGCACTCAACCCCATGGATGACATACTCTCCCATGAAATTAAATGTGATTCTACCCATGTTGTAGAAATCATAGGCCTTTCAGAACATATTCTTCTTAACAAATTTTAATATTTAAATTGCTCAGATTAAAAAGTAAATGAAGGTCAAAGTTCAAATCATCACAAATTATATTTAAAATAGTATAAAATAAAATCAATTCTTCACAAAATCATATCTTAAAGTAAAGAGAATGATAAAGACAACTACTCCGAATCCATGAGAAGGATACGACAAAACACGGATTTCATATATAAAAGTAAGTTTAGAAAATAAAAGAAATGAAAGATACAACTTATCTCATAATCCTTTTGAAGCAAAACCCTAGAAGTTCTCTTCAATCCTTTCTCTCTTTACAAGCACTCTCAATTCTTTGTTAGAAGTGTAATGAAGAAGAAACCTCTCACCTTCCCCCTTCTCTTAAAGTTCTTGAAGAAAATCTCCAACTTAACTTTCTCTCTCTCTCTCTATCTCTCCTTACTGCTCTCTTTACACGCCACACACTTCTCTTCAGTTATTAGAGGCTACCTCCATCCAAAAAGAATTCAAAATTCCCTCCAATTTCTATCCAAAAATCAACTTTTTTAATTCAAAAGACATGTCCATTGATTTAAGAGACATATCCCTTCATAAAAGAACCTTCCAAAGTGCCTAGAAACATTGAATCATTCCAATGGGTGTTTATAACAAGTGCTCCTTTTCAAATTCATGCAAAATTTGTTTAGAACCACCTTAATCTCAAAAATTTGTCTCTAGAACATTTGGCATAAAAAATTGTGCATTTTGCGCTAGCTCTCTGTCAAATAGTGCATCTGGAGCCAACTTGTTGAAGACCGCATTATTCTGGGTTTTGGAGCATCTAGCACAACATTTGGTGAATTTGACACCATTTCTATGTCAATTTCTGCATCTAGTTCTAATCTGGCGCATCTTCTACTAGAATCCCAAAATTACCATTTTTAACTTCAAATTTTGTCTATTTTTGCTACCTTTTCTCCAAATTCCTAAAATTGATATACCTATAACAAAAACATGAATGTACCCTTCTTTAAAGTGCAATGTCACAAAAAATAAGCATAAAATAGATACTTAAAATCACATATTATTTGGTTGTATCAAAATCTCCAAAACTCAAATGTTACTTGTCCTCAAGTGACACTTTTACTTCATAAAAGCATATGACTTAGGATAGAGATTAACTTATAATTTCTATAGTTAAGTTTATTAAATAAAATAGTAAGATTTAAAAAAAACTTTAATAACTTAGATTCAAACTCTATCTAAGAGTACTTAGTAATCAAATTTAAGATTTCTGAATCTCTATTCATTTCAATAAGAATTGCAATTTGTCATATCTAAGATACTNGCCCTTGACTTTCTCTCTCTCTCTATCTCTCCTTACCGCTCTCTTTACACGCCGCACACTTCTCTTCATTAATTAGAGGCTACCTCCCTCCAAAAAGAATTTAAAATTCCCTCCAAATTCTATCCAAAAATCAACTTTTTTGAATTCAAAAGACATGTCCATTGATCTAAGAGACATATCCCTTCATAAAAGAACCTTCCAAAGTGTCTAGAAACATTGAATCATTCCAATGGGTGTTTAGAACAAGTGCTCCTTTTCAAATTCATGCAAAATTTGTTTAGAACCACCTTAATCTCAAAAAGTTGTGTCTAGAACATTTGGCACAAAAAATGGTGCATTTTGCGCCAGCTCTCTGTCAAATAGTGCATCTAGAGCCAACTTGTTGATGATCGCATTGTTCTGGGTTTTGGAGCATCTAGCACAAAATTTGGTGAATTTGACACCATTTCTATGTCAATTTCTGCATCTAGTGCTAATCTGGCGCATCTTCCACCAGAATCCCAAAATTACCATTTTTTAACTTCAAATTTTGTCCATTTTTGCTACTTTTTCTCCAAACTCCTAAAATTGATATACCTATAACAAAAACATGAATATACCCTTCTTTAAAGTGCAATATCACCAAAAATAAGCATAAAATAGATACTTAAAATCACATATTATTTGTGTGTATCAAAATCTCCAAAACTCAAATGTTACTTGTCCTCAAGTGACAGTTTTACTTCATAAAAGCATATGACTTAGGATAGAGATTAACTTACAACTTCTATACTTTAGTTTATTAAATAAAATATTAAGATTTAAAAAAAACTTTAATAACTTAGATTCAAAATCTATCTAAGAGTACTTAGTAATCAAATTTAAGATTTCTGAATCTCTATTCATTTCAATAAGAATTGCAATTTGTCATATCTAAGATACTCAGAACATTCATACGAAAATGAACTTCTAGAAAATTTTCTAGTAATGCTAATAATTATCCAATATAAGTTTAAAAATTTTAATAAATCTTTTTTCCTTAAGTTGATTCAAGTGAAGCCAATTTTGGATTAGGCATCTCTTCAAGCATCTCCTCCCTCATTTTTTTCTTTTCTTTTCTTCTTCTTTTTTTCTTTTCTTCTTTTCTTCCTTTCTTTTAGGATCTTTTCAATCCTTTCTTTTCCTATTCTTTTTTGAGTGAGGATTACTATGTCTTGATAACCTTTAATAATTATGAACTTCACTGTCCTTTTTTTAAAGTCAAAACTCCTTACCTTTCTTCACTTTATAAATTCATATTAGTTTATGAATTTCATATAGTCTCATTCATTTTATATTACATGAAAATCTAAAGTTCTTAACACTCCAAAAATACAATTTCATCTACTTTAAATTGAAACACATAGTCTTATCCTATAATACCAAATATCTTCAACTTTAGAATTGACCTTGATTATTAAAAACTTTTTACCTAAATTTACCATAATATTCTTAAATAGAAGTATAGTCATTTAAAGTTAAATCTTTATAATCTAGGTCATGTTAAATTAATTTTAAAAATATTTTTAATTGAGGAAAAATAAAATTTGGTTTACTTCTTTTTAAAAGAAAATTGTCTTCCCCATAAACTTAAGTTTTTAAGTAATTTAAAATTGTTTTAGTACAAAATTTAGCTCATGAAAGAAAACAGTAAATTCATAAAATAATTTTAAAGAATTAAATGAAAAATAATATATTCTATAGAGTTTGTTGAGAATTAAAAAAGAAACAAAAACTGAAAATACTAAAAATGTAGAAAAGAAAAAAAAATGAAAATCTACTGTTACTATTACAATTTTAACTCCACAACGCAAAATAAAAGTTTTTATGACAACAGTTTCAAATGAAAGTACATCACAACACAATCAAAAATAACAAACAAACGTAAGATAAAAAAATACTAGACTTACAAAATATCAGTCCTCCTCACCATGCTCCTCATCATCATCTTTTCTTCTTCATCATCATGAATAGGAGCAAAAGGAGTGAAGCTGGGGCAAGTAGGAAATTCCACATTTTATTCACCCCTAAGATATTTAACCATAATCATATTTTCCTCAAAAGCTATATCATGATGAACTCTCCTATACTTATAGGCATTTCTTGCTTCAATTTCTTCAATCTGATTCTGCATATTAACTATATCCATTTCTTGAATCATGAGCTGCTCTATAATATTTTAAAGTGATATAAAGCGAGAGGTAGATGCCCCTATAGCAAATGTAGAGGGTCTATCACTACCTGCACTCCTAGCCTCAACACATGATTCAACTTTTCAAATCGTATGCTTCCCAAAAAGATTTTTTGGTTGTAGCCTTTCCTCATTTATATGGAACTCTACTTCTGATGGCTCACATAGAGTGAAAATAGGGGCAGGGTAACCCAAACCACTAGCTATAGAACTCTTAGCTATGATCTGAGCATGACGAACTATGAGAGCACCAACATTTATTGCTTTTCTATTTTGAATGCAGTAGTTTAATACAACTCTATCATCTGTTACATTGGTGAGATGATTTGTTGGCAGTAATTTTGTAGAGATGAAGTGGTGCCATACCTTTGACTGAATAGTCAACATGGAAGCCGAGAAATTAACTTTCTTATTATTTTTAAGCTTCCATTCTTCTCGTCCATCAGTGAGAAATGCAATCAATTCATCCGGTGATGAATCATTCTTTAGGAATACAACATATTCATCTTGAATAACATTCCTTAGCACGTAACAAACATTTATCCTTTGTGTAGAAAATTCAACTTGCTTACCTCTCACAAGGATGTGATCGCCAGCAGTGAACCTCAAGTTGGCATAAATTTACAAATCATTGGCACAATCGCTACTGCAGTGAAGTAACAAAACCTTTTCAAATTTTTGGTGATGATCAACCTTTTGATCTCACCACCCAGGTTAGCAAATGCCCATTCCTGGATCAATTTTCTAGATTTTATTTGAGTGTCATAACTGTGTTGGGCCATGAAATTGACAAATCTTCGTGCATCAAAATCATCTGATGGCTTTACTCTCTTTACTTGTGAAGTCATTGGAAGTTCTTTGAAAATAAAAATAAATTTCAAATAAATTACAAAATAAAAAATCTAACTCCTCAAGTATGATTATTTGGTAAGAAACTTTTCACCAAGAGTTTTCTTCAAGCTTTTTGATCGAAAATCCTAAATTTTGGATCTTCTATAATGTTGGAAAAATCCATTGTGAAAATAAAAATTTTCTAAGTTAAAGTGAAGCTCTTACCAATAGAAAATGAAATCTAAGATATTTGGCCTCCAAAATCTTCTCTTACGCGCACAATGTGAAGCCCAAGGTCATAATTTAGAGGTAGACGATGACCCAAGCTGTAAAATTGGAGTTTTACTTTGCAATTTTGTGGTTTTTTAGGAAATCTAGGATTTTTAAGAATTTGGCACATCATGCGTTAATGTGTTAATGACTTAATTTTTCCATATTTTGTTTTCTGTGGAAATCTACTTTGCACTGCTTTACGTCAACCTCTAATTAACTTAAATGAACTTTTATGTTCATTATTAAACATTACTTTAATACCAAACTTTCACAAACAACATAAAACTCACTTTTATATTTAAAATCCACGCTATTACAAACTAACATTTTTCACGCTAGTAAACATCTAATTGAGTGTCCAAAGCAAACTAAAATATCCTAACACTGAAATATAAACATTAAAATACTAAACAAAAACATAGATAGAGTTCAACAATAAAAGTAAATGCAATCCAACACAACAAAATAACTAAAACAAGCAGTACTAGGCAAAACATTCTATGCATAGGTTAAGTTCAAATATCTTCTTCACTCTCATCCTCTTGGATATCACCCATAGATAGGTAATGCACGTACAAGTTGTAGAAGGGTTGATAAGAAAGCACATTAGTTGAATCCTCTCCAATCCAAGCATGTTTCTTGAACATATGTACCAAACCATCTTTAATACAACCAGTATGATCAAAGTGTTCTTTTAGTTTCCAATCCAGATGATCCAACATTTTAGAAATATTCCCAATTGCAAGCATAAGATTCTGCACTTCTTTTTTTTATCTTTTTTATTCTTTTCAAAAGTGCATTTGAACTGAAGTAAGGATGAATAAGTGATGAATTATGGGATGCTTGATCCATCAGTACATTTATATCATTCTCATCTCCCATTCCAATACAAATATAATAGACTTCTAAATCCATCATTATCCAAGGGAGAAACACCATTTCCCAACGCTCATAAGGTACTTGTGATTGACTGCATAGTAGGAAATTAGAGGATGGATGTTCCAGTTTAGTTGCAAATTCATTGACAATCAAACCTAAAATGATTTCACAATTATTGCTCAAATATCAACAGGTTTTCCACTTTGAGTACAATAGTTTAGAATAGCACTCTCCTTAGTTACCTTACTCTTTTTCATAATGGGGAGTAATTTTGATGCAATAAAAAGGTGTAACGCCTTAGAAGAAGGATTTAATAATGATGAAGAAAAACTTACATTTCCATCATCTCTGACCTCTCAATTTGCATCTTCATCCGTAAGGTATCAAAAGAGTTCTTTCATATTATCTCTTGTAGGGGTAAAATTTGTGTAGTGGCAAATAGGCACATTTTTAATCATAAATAAGGGTGTAAACGAGCCGAACAGAGCAAGTCCAGGCTCAGCTTGTGCTCGGTTCGTTTATATTTTGAGCTTAAAAAGTGTGTTCATGTTCGACTCGTTTGCTTAGCAAGTCAAACACGAGTCGTTCATGAATAATGAGTTGTTTTAACAACCCTAATCGCATAGCAATAAGACGTTAAGGATTGGGTCAAGATTTAAAAAATCATTTGAATCTAATTTAAAACAAAGAGTCATTCTTATTCTATTTTCATTTTAATCTATTTTTTATTCTATTTTCTTGAAATTTATTCAAAAAGTGTGTTTGTGTTTGTGTTTGTGTTCAACTTGTTTATAGCCTTGTAGTTAATTAAACTTTTTAAAATACCACTCATCATATATATATATATATATATATATATATATATATATATATATATATATATATATATANTTCATTATTAAACATTACTTTAATACCAAACTTTCACAAACAACATAAAACTCACTTTTATATTTAAAATCCACGCTATTACAAACTAACATTTTTCACGCCAGCAAACATCTAATTCAGTGTCCAAAGCAAACTAAAACATCCTAAAACTGAAATATAAACATTAAAATACCAAAGAAAAACATAGATAGAGTTCAACAATAAAAGTAAATGCAATCCATCACAACAAAATAACTAAAACAAGCAGTACTAGACAAAACATTCTATGCATAGGTTAAGTTCAAATATCTTCTTCACTCTCATCCTCTTGGATATCACCCATAGACAGTTAATGCACATACAAGTTGTAGAAGGGTTGATAAGAAAACACATTAGTTGAATCCACTCCAATCCAAGCATGTTTCTTGAACATACGTACCAAACCATCTTTAATACAACCAGTATGATCAAAGTGTTCCCTTTGTTTCCAATCCAGATGATCCAACATTTTAGAAATATTCCTAATTGCAAGCATAAGATTCTGCACCTCTTTTTCTATCTTTTTTATTCTTTTCAAAAGTGTGTTTGAACTGAAGTAAGGATGAATAGGTGATGAATTTTGGGATGCTTGATCCATCAGTACATTTATATCATTCTCATCTCCCATTTCAATACAATTATAATAGACTTCTAAATCCATCATCTTCCAAGGAAGAAACACCTTTTCCCAACGCTCATAAGGTACTTGTGATTGACTGCATAGTAGGAAATTAGAGGGTTGATGTTCCAGTTCAGTTGCAAATTCATTGACAATCAAACCTAAAATGATTTCACAATTATTGCTCAAATATCAAGAGGTTTTCCAGTTTGAGTACAATAGTTTAGAATAACACTCTCCTTAGTTACCTTACTCTTTTTCATAATGGGGAGTAATTTTGATGCAATAAAAAAGTGTAACGCCTTAGAAGAAGGATTTAATAATGATGAAGAAAAACTTACATTTCCATCATCTCTGACCTCTCAATTTGCATCTTCATCCGTAAGGTATCAAAAGAGTTCTTTCATATTATCTCTTGTAGGGGTAAAATTTGTGTAGTGGCAAATATGCACATTTTTAATCATAAATAGGGGTGTAAACGAGCTGAACAGAGCAAGTCCAGGCTCATCTTGTGTTCGGCTCGTTTGTATTTTGAGCTCAAAAAGTGTGTTCATGTTCGACTCGTTTGCTTAGCAAGTCAAACACGACCCGTTCATGAATAATGAGTTGTTTTGACAACCCTAATCACATAGCGATAAGACGTTAAGGATTGGGTCAAGATTTAAAAAATCATTTGAATCTAATTTAAAACAAAGAGTCATTCTTATTCAATTTTCATTTTAATTTATTTTTTATTCTATTTTCTTGAATTTTATTCAAAAAGTGTGTTTGTATTTGTGTTCGTGTTCAACTTGTTTATAGCCTTGTAGTTAATTAAAATTTTTTAAAATACCACTCATCAAATATATATATATATATATATATATACACATATAATTAATTAATTAATTAATTAGTAATATTTCGAGCCAAAATGAGCCGAACACAAACAATCAAATAGTTATTTGTGTTTTTCATGTTCGACTCGTTAACTTAGCGAACGAGTCAAACACGAACCTCTTAACGAGCCGAACACAAGTTGTTCGTGAACAATGAGCCATTTTGATAGCCTTAATCATAAACATCTCATTTATTCTTGAAGGAGTAAATTTTACAAGCCTGCCTCACACATAGACAATTCCTTGTTTGATTCCATATGCATTTGCATAAAACTCTTTCACCACATGACAACTACGGTAGTAGTAGTGTAGCAAAGCACTTTACAGCGTCTCTACTCAATAATCTCTTCCACTTGAGTATTCGGTGTGTTGAATCCTCAATTCACAAATCCCCTTTCTTTGAGTAGCCTCTTCTTCACTAAAACTCAATTATGTAACTTCTACGCATCGAAACTGGCAAACTTTCTATGGTTGAAAATTCCAAATCTAGCCAAATTTTTTGAGTGGGATGCCATTAGAATTGAAAACTAATTACTCTTCCCTCATTTTCCCCCTTAAAATGAACAATGGAATCAATTTTTGGGAGTTATAAGGAGAAGAACCGGCCAAAACTGACAAAAATTGCCTATTGAAATGTTTCAAGTCATTTTTGTCTCTGCGGTGCTTCATGCGCCGATTCTAGTGCATCATGTGCCAGCTCTCTGGAATGCAGTGCATCATGCGTCATTCTAGTGCATAATGCACTAGTTCAAAAAAATTTGTCATTTCGATTTTAATTCAAAAAATTTCTCAATTCTTCAATAAAATTAAGTAAATAAAAATGTTTTTAAATATTTTCTTAATTTTAAATTTCTTAAATACACAGGCTCTATAAAAACATAAATATAAATATATGTAAAATAATCTAAATGAAAATGCAAAAGAAAAATAAAAAACAATAAATATGGGCTGCCTCCCACAAAGCGTTTGGTTTAATGTTGTCAGCTCGACATGCCGAGTCTTTATTATGGGTGACCCAATATTACAGTGTCTTTAAAAACTGGTCTTTGACCATAAAAATATGGTTTCAATCTGCGCCCACTCACTTTAAATATTCTTTCAGTCTTGGGATCTTCAATATTAACAGCTCCATAGGGATAGACTTTTACATCTCTGAATGACCCTTTCCACCTAGACTTCAGTTTTCTAGGAAATAATTCCAATCTTGTATTGCATCATAAAACTTCTTGTCCATGTTCAAATTACTTTTTTATTATTTTCCGATCATGTCATTCTTTCATTCTTTCCTTATAAATCCTAGCATGATCGTAAGATTCATTCCTAATTTCTTCAAGATCATTTAATTGCAATAACCTTTTTTCAAAGCATTTCAAATTAAAATTTAATTCCTTTATAGCCTAATAATGATTATACTCCAATTCTACTGGTAAGTGACAAGGCTTCCCAAAAATTAATCTATGTAGGGGACATTCCTATAGACGTCTTATAAACTGTCATGTATGCCCATATTGTCGTATTTAATCTAGCACACTAATCCATTAAATTAGGATTTACACTTTTTTTTTTCAAAATTTCTTTAATTTTATGATTAGATACTTCTACCAAACCACTAGTCTAGGGATGATAAGAAGTTGTTATTTTATGCATTATATTATATTCTTCTACCAATCTTGCATTTGTTGCATTTCTAAAATGAGATTCTCCATCACTAATGATTACTCTTGGCATTCCATATCTTTTAAAAATTTTTTTAATTAAAAATTTTGAAATGCTCTAAGCATCACATCGAGGTAAAGTGATTGTTTCAATCCATTTTGAAACATAATCCACCGCAATCAATATATATACATATATCCAAATGAAGGTATAAATGATCCCATAAAATTCAATCACAATGCATCAAAAATTTCAATTTCCAAAATAAAATTTAGAGGCAATTCATTTCTTTTCTAAATATTACTTACTCTCTAACACCGATAACATGTATATTAACTTCTCTAAATAGAATAGGCCAATAAAATCCAGATTGCAAAATTTTATGAACAGTTGTATCATTCCCAAAATGCCCTCCAAATTTAGTATCTTGACATTTTTACATAATATCCTAAATTTCTTTATAAGACACTCATTGTCTAATTGATAAACTTTTGCATTGTTTATACAAATATGGGTCATCCAAAAAATAAGATTTTGTATCATGAATGAATTTATTTTCCTGTTATTTTGTTAATGCATTTGGTAAAATACCACTAACAATTTAATTTACAATGTCAGCATACCAAGGTATTTCTCATCCTTTTACAGCATAAAATTGATCAACAAAAAAAGTTTCATTAATTTCTTTTTCCATGTCAAGTATTTCTTCATGTTCTAGCATAGATAGGTGATCGGTAAATTGATTATCAATCTCTTTTCTATCATATATTACAAAATCAAACTCTTGCATCAGAAGTACCTATCTAATTAATTTTTGTTTTGCATTATTCTTTTGAATCAAATATTTAATAGCTAAGTGGTCAGTATGCAGAATACATTCAACTCCAATTTGATATGACCTAAGCTTATCAAAAGCATAAAAAAATGGCTAATAACTCTCTTTCCGTGGTGTTGTAGTTAATCTGAGCATCATTAAGACTTTTACTAGCATAGTATATAACTTAAAAAATCTTATCATATCAGCTCAGTAATTTTTAAAAAATCTCTAAGATATTGCCTGTAAAATCTTGCATATCCTAAAAAGTTCCTAACTTCTCTTACAGTAGTAGGTGGAGGCAAGTTTGATTTAACCTAATTTTTTGCATTATCTACTTTCAAGTCATTTTTTGATATTTTATGCCCAAGCACAATTCCTCATGAAACCATAAATTGACATTTTTCCCAGTTCAATACAAGATTATTCTTTTCACATTGTTCAAGAACTTTCTCTAAATGATTTAGATATATTTCAAATGAAGTTCCAAAAACAGAAAAATCATCCATAAACACTTCAATCCCTTTTTCAATTAAATCACTAAAAATTGATATCATACATCTTTGAAATTTTACAAGTGCATTACATAATCCAAAGAGCATTCGCCGAAAAACAAAATTTCCATAAGGACTAGTAAATGTTATTTTTTTTATCCTCTAGAGCAATAGGTATTTGATGATAATCAGTATATCCATCTAGAAAATAAAAATAATTGTGCTCAGCCAGTCTATCCAACATCTAGTCCAAAAAGGATAAAGGAAATTGATCCTTCCTGGTGACATAATTTAATTTTCTATAATCAATGCAGATTCTCCATTCAGTGACTTATATTGTTGGTATTAATCCATTATTATTATTTAGCACCACAGCCACTTCTCCTTTTTTCTGAGCATAGTGAATTGGACTTATTCAAGCATAGTCTGAAATATGATATATTATTCCAGCATCTGACCATTTTAAAATTTCTTTCTTAACAACTTCTTTCATCATAAGATTTAATCTCCTCTGAGGATAAGCTCTTGGTTCATGTTGATCTTCCAATAAAATTCTATGCATACAAATTGAAGAACCGATTTCTTTATTATCAACTAATGTCCAACTAAAGGCTTTCTTATATCTTTTCAAAGTTTCCAACAACCGTTATTCTTGTGTATAAGTTAATTCAAAGGATACTACAACATGTAATATTGATAAAGCTCCTAAGAATGCATGCTTCAAATGTGTAGGATGTGTTTTCAGTTCTAGTTCAAGAGGGGTTTTAATAAATGAAATCAAGTTCTTATTACTTTATGTAAGATCTAACATTTCAATTTTTTCCTGAACATAATCCAAATCTTCTTTACTCACTTTCGAAGATGCATCTTGAATTTAATCCTCATCTTGATATTCCACATATTACTTTTCAAATTCCCATTTGAATGTCTTCTTGAAATATTCATGGCTGAAATATTCATTAATATCCATTCTGAAGCATTTATTCCCTTACTCTTTTATAGGGTATCTCATTGATTTTGCAATATTAAATGTAACCTTTTGATCACTAACTCTCATAGTTAGTTCTCCTTTCTATGCATCTATCGAAGCTCTTACAGTGGCAAGGAATGGTCTTACTAAAATGATAGGAATTTCCTTATCTATCTCCATATCTAATACAATAAAGTCCACAGGAAAGATAAATTTATCAACATTTACCAAAACATCTTCTACAACTCCTTTAGGATAAGTGATCGAATGATCAGCTAACTGAAGATTTACAGTTGTAGGTGAAATATCTCCTAAGCCCAACTTCTGAAAAATTGATAACGGCGTAAGATTATAAAACTTCCAGGATCTTTAAGTTTTTCAAGAAGGTTTTTCTAAATTATAGCGCTACACTCTTCACTGAGTGCAATGGTCTCAATTACTACGAACTTCCTTTTCTTATTAAGAATATCCTTCTTGAACATCACATAGCTTGGAATTTGTTCAAAAGCTTCAATAAATGAAATGTTTATCGTTAATTTTCTCAATATTTCTAAAAATTTGAAAAATTAGTTATCTCTATTTTT
>NEWO01001093.1:119093-132732 GCA_003013225.1 Phalaenopsis aphrodite | reverse complement strand
ACAATCCTTACATACATTACCAATCATGGGAGATATTAGTGGAGGAGAAAGTACTAAGGATGTGGTAGAATAATTGAAAAGTTTGGATTCTCTACTAATTAAAAAAAATTATGCACTTACTGTAATTGTGTGGATTTGATTTAGTTTGGTTTGCTTTAGAATTATGAACTTTTATTGTGTGTATAGTTTTGTGTCAGAGTTAGTGTTGTGGCTTGATTTTGATGCTAATTTATAATTAGTTTGCTTATTGTGTGTGAAAATGTGATCAGAAAATGTGTTCGTAAAAGTGTATTTTCATATATAAAAGTTAGTTTGTTATTGTTTGTGAAAATGATTGTTTGTGAAAATGTTTACTTGTGAATTATTGTTAAATAAAAATTTATGTTTACAAATACTAAAAAGAACTTTGGAGAAAATTAAAAGGAAATTGAAAATTTTAAAAAATTGAAAATGGAATTTTTTTAGGCCTTCAGTGCCGACGGCACCCTCAACCTGAGAAATAGCCTTTAACTCCTTAAATTCACGATTTTCATCGTAAATCTCCATTTATATGAGTCACCTTCAAACTCCAATTTTTGCATCCAGGGCTTGCATTTGCTTGGATTTGAGGCAATTTTAAGGCAAAGGAACTTTAGATTTCATCTTCTCTAGCTAAGAGCTAGACTCTGAGTTAAAAAATTTTGATTATCACCAAGGATTTATCTCACATTGCCTAGATCCAAAAATTTTGAAATTTTTTTGAAAGATTTTGAGAAAGTCCTTTTGTGAAGAACTCTTACTTAGTGAATTCAAGTTTAAAGTTATTTAGATTGTGATTTTCGAAATTTTTGGAATTTATTCAAAATTTTTCAAATTTTCTCTAAATTTCTCATGGCACCTTAAACGGCAAAGGAAAAAAGAAAAAGTAGATTTTGATGAACAAAAATTTGTTAGTTTCTAGGCTAGTGTTTGATTCAATAGTCTACTTGAAAATAAAAAAAAATAATTTTGAATTGTGGTTTTAAAAATGTGGGAGGAGAAGTCGAGCGATTAATCAATGCTCGGTAGTGGAAAAATTTTTGTTATTTTACTGCCGATGCGATTATTGGTGTAGTAATGGAATTCTATGTCAATTTTACTGAAGCTTTTGAAGATTTTGTTTTTGTTCATGGAAAAAGGGTGGAATTTTCTCCATGTGAAATTAATGAGTTTTATCAGTTGGAAGATGTTTACAGTTGCCAGTATAAATCATTTTTTGCTACTAATGAGGCCTTAGATGATGTTATTTCTTTTCTTACTGATGGAAGAGGAACTTGGAAAGTCAAAAATGGTGTTAAGGTAAACTTTCCTCTTTCTATGCTTAATGTGGTATCTAAGGCTTCACACTACTTTATTTCTGGAAGAATGATTCCGACAAATCATCATAGTGAGATGACCAAGGATAAGGCCATCTGAAACCTCTATATTTAGCAGGTTATGAGGATAAATGTAGGCTTTATTATCTATATGAACACTAGATCTATTGCTTTGGTAGAGACCACTAGTGGTTTGGCACACCCTGCACTTATTTTTACACTCTGTGAAAAGGCAAGAGTTGTTTTTAGACTTGTGGAAGAGAAGTTTGAGCCTCTAAGACCTATTGGGCCTGCCAATATAAAGACAAATGAATCTCATGCTGATTGGAGATCAGGAAGTAAAACCAAAGATGTTCCTTATGCTTTGAGGACCCCTATTTCTAGTGGCCCTACTAACAGAGAACTTTTGGACCAGATGATGATTCAGCAGGAAGATATTTTATGAATGGATCATAGGTTGCAAAACATGGATGCCAGAAATGCTCACACAGATGATTTTATTTGACAAAAAGTTTGAATATGATGTTGCTTATGATGATGCATAGGTGAGATACCTAAAGGGTGATCATTCAGTTCAGTTTCCTACTCACCCTATTTTTACTCCTTACCAGCGACAGAATTTGGATGTAGATGATGAAGAAGATGATGATGATTGGTGGTTTTATTTCTTTTAGTATATGTTTGATTGTACTTTGTTATTGTGTTTTTTGTCTTTATTACATTATTGAGATTGTTTGTTAGATTGTGAGACTCGATTTTGTAGTTATGTTGAGTTGTGAATTGTAGTTTGTAAAACTGTTTTCATTTCTGAAATTTGGTTTAATTATGTTGTTAATTTTAGTATTTAGTTAAATGTGTTGTAATTAACTCTTTCTAAGTGGATTTTAAATGTATTATGTGTAGTTTAATGTTTTAAGTCTTGTAGCTTTTTACATTAGCACCTGTAATATTTTAAAATTAAGTTTAAAAAATTAGAACCTTCAGCAGAAATGTCTTTTCTTTATGTATTTAATGTTTTCTTTCACCCTTTATTTTTTAGTTTTTAATGCTAAATCTTTTAAAAATTTAAATTTGGGGGAAAAGAAAATTTCATTTTTAAAGAAAGAAACTTAATTTTATTTTTCTTCATTTTGCTATATTTTCAAAATTTAAAATTAACATGACCTTTGGTATTAGGGGTTAACTTTAGATAACTATATTTATGTTTCTAAATATATTGTAAACTTAAGTAAAAATTTTCAATAATAAAGTTTAATTATAAAGATTAAGATATTTGGCATAAAATAAAAAGACTATGTTTTTCTATTTTAAGTAAAAAAAATTGAATTTCTTAAATACTAAAAATCTTAAAGGTTCATGTAAGAAGAAAAGAATTAGACTTTGTAAAATGTTTAGGCTAAAAGAAATTTTTGTTAAGTGAGGAAATGTGACAAGTTTTTGACTTTAAGAAGAGGATAGTGAAGTTCAAAATCATTAAAAGCTATCCAGGTATTGTAATCCTCACAAAATGAAAAAGAATATTAAAGAAAAAGAAAAGAAAAGAAAAAGAAAAAATATGTGGGGAGAAACTTGAGGAGATGCCTAATTAAAAATTGGCTTCACTTGAATCATATTAAAAAAGAAGGCTTGCTACATTTTCTAAACATTCATTTGAGTATTAGTTTATTTAATAGTAAAGTCTTATGAAGTTCTTTTTCATATGAATACTTTAAGTGACTTTAATATGAAAATTTGTAATTTTTCTTGAAAAGAATAGAGTAGCAGAAACCTTGGACTTGATTACTAAATATTCTTATACCTTAGTATTAATTGGAGTTGTTTTGAATTTTTCTTAAGTTATGCTATTGTATTTTAGTGGACTAAGATATGGAAATTTAGAAGTTAAATTCATTACCATAAGTCATGTTTTTTTATATATAGTGGAGGAGTTATTTGAGGACAAGGAACATGTAAGTTTGGGGGATTTTGATACACAAAAAATATATGCATTTTTAGACCCATATTTTATACTCATTTTTGGTGATATTGCACTTTAATGGAAGGTAGTTTGATATTTTCTTACAGTTTGTTGAATTTTAGGTCTTAAAGCAAAAAGGAAGCTAGAAGGGTGAAATTTGGAGCAAAAAGGAAGATGGTGAAATTTTGTTCAGCGCCAACGACGCCGTTTGTCAGAGAACACCTAAATTAGGTACCGAACACTAGCACTGACAGTGCCAATGTCAGTTCAGCCATGATTTCTTGAAGATTTGACAAATTTGGACGTATTTTGAAGAGTTTTTGGATGTACCTTTTGGACAACTGATCCTAGGCTTTATTTGGGGCCAAAATTTATCTGAAAAGAGACTCTTCTTGCCATTTCATCCATTCAACATTCTACAGATCACCCATTCTTCCATCTTTCATTCCACCACCCTTTAGAGTCCATTGTTCTTATAATTTAGAGTTTTGTGGTTAGATTAATTGTGAACTCTTTTCTAAGAGTGTTGGAGAAGGAGAAAAGTGAGGGATTTCTTCTTCCTTCATTTTTTAGAAGAGGCTACAAGGGATTTGTTTTGAGAAAGAGTTGCAGATAAGTGTTGTTTGTTTATTAGTGTTGTATGAACTTTCTTTTATATATGAAATTTGTGTTTTATTGTATCATTCTCTTGAAGTCTGAGTAATTTACTTTATCTTTCTTCCTACTCTGAGATATGATGAAATGAAGAGATAATATGGATGTGCCAATATTAAAATATAAAATAAATTGTGATGATTTTTCAACTCCGAACTTACTTTACTTTTCAATCTGGTCAATTGAAATGTTAAAATATGTTGTGAAGCATATGATCAAGAAAGAGAGTACGAGTTCTACAACATATCACATTTGATTCCATGAAAGAGAACTTTGTTCATGAAATTAAGTGCAAATAAATAGGGAAATATACTTTGTTGGTTGTAGAATTGGAGAACCTTTAAGGTGAAAGACTAAAATCCCCAATTTAGTTTTAGTGTTTAAAAACTAAAGCTAGAGTTAGCCTTCAGGTGAAGAGAAGTGGGAGCTCTAGAGTGGGAGCCAGTATCCTCCTATCCTAGCCATGGATTTAGGGACTAAACCTAGGATTAACCAATGATTTTCTATAACACTGTATGAGGGTAGAGAATTGAAAGTGCTCCTTTTTGGCATAATACATAATTGAACCATTTATCTCATCGCATTTTACCAGAACCAAATTGTAGTGGGAAAGATGCTTTTTCACATAAGAAATCTTCATCACATAAATATAGTTTAATGGTTTAATAAATTAGAAGTTTATGTTTAAACTTTGTTTTTCAGTCTTGTTATTAGTTAAATAATTTAGTTCTGATAATCTCATTATTCAAAATTAGTGACAGTAATTTCATATTGAATTTTTTTGAATTTCCTAGTAAATTTATCATTTCAAATTCAAATTTTCCCCATGAGATCGATATTTAGGGCTTAAATAGAAAGTCCTTTACTACTTGACAACGATATGTGTACTTGCGTAGAATCCAAATATAAATTGCTTAAATTTCTTATTCTTAAAATATTGCATCAAAATCTTGGCACGGTTGCATAGCAGAATCAACTATATAATTTTTACACAACTATAATATCATCAGATCAAGTTTTTGGCGCCGTTGCCAGGGATTGAAATCTTCAAGTTGTGGTGTCAACTTCATAAATCCTTACATATAAAAAATATTGGATCAAGATATTGGCGCCATTACCAGGGATTAAAATCTTCAAGTAGTTGTGTCAACTTCATAATTACTTACATATAAAAAATATTGGATCAAGTTTTTGGCGCCGTTGTCGGGGATTCCAATCTTCAAGTAGTTGTGTCAACTTCATAAATCCTTACATATAAAAAATATTGGATCACAATCCTTCCTAAGAAAATCTCTAGAAGTTCTCTTCAATCACTTTCCCTCTTTACAAGCACTCTCAATTCTCTCTTAGAAGTGTAATGACGAAGAAATCTCTCACTTTCCCTCTTCTCTTACAATCCTTGAAGAAAATCTCCACGCCCTTGACTTTCTCTATCTCTCTATTTCACGCCAATCTCTCTATTTAGGCCCCTCTTTCATGCACCGCCACCACTCCCGCATGCCCTAAACTTCCCTCCATTTTATTAGAGGTTGTTTCCCTGCAAGATTCTATCCAAAAGTCAACTATTTTGTATTCAAAAGACATGTCTATTGATCTAAGAGACATATCCCTTCATAAAAGAACCTTCCAAAGTGTCTAGATACATTAAATCACTCAATGGGGTGTTTAGAACAAGTGTCCCTTTCAAAATTCATGTAAAATTCATCTCGAATCGCCTTATTTTGCTAAAAAGGTCGTCTCTAGCGCTTTAGACGCTGACTTGCTTAAGACCGTGCTATTTAGGGTTTTGTCACTTCAGGCGCCAAATCTAGTGCTTCAAGTGCCAACTCTATCAAATGGCGGTTCAGGCACCAGCTCTCTATAAAGTGGTGCTTCAGGCACCAGTTCTGGCGCTTCAGGCACCAGTTCTGGCGCTTCAGGCACCAGTTCTGGCGCTTCAGGCACCAGTTCTGGTGCTTCAGGTGCTAGTTTTGGCTCTTCAGGAGCCAGTTCTGATGCTTTAGGTGCTAGAATCTCAAAATTTGCTGTTTTGCCTCCAAATTTTGTCCTTTTTGTTACTTTTTCTCCAAATGCCTTAAATTGATATATGTGCAACAAAAACATGAAAATACCATTCTTTAAAGTGCAATATCACAAAAATAAGCATAAAATTTAATCTTAAGATAATATATTATTTTGGTGTATCAAAATACCCCAAACTTAAATGTTGCTTGTCCTCAAGTGACACTTTTCTTACATAAAAGCATATGAATCAGGATAACAATTAACTTATAACTTCTATACTTTAGGTTAATAAATAACATAGTAAAATTCAAGAAAAACTTTTAATAACTTAGATTGAAATTCAAAGTCGAAGAGTACTTAGTAATCAAATTTAAGATTTTTGAATCTCTATTCTTCTTAAGAAGAATTGTAATTTGTCACATCAAGAATACTTAGAACATTCATATGAAAAAGAATTTCATGAAAATTTTACTAGTAATGCTGCTAATACTCCAATACAAGTTTAGAAAATGTAATAAAGCCTTTTTTTAAGTTGATTCAAGTGAAGCCAATTTTTTATTAGCCATCTCCTCAAGCTTCTCCTCTCTCATTTTCCTTTTCTTTTCTTTTTCTCTTTTCTTTCTTTTATTTTTATTTAATTTAGGATCTTTTCGATCATTTCATTTCTCTTATTTTTCAACTGAGGATTACTCTCTCTGAATAGCATTTAATAATTTTTAACTTCACTATCCTCTTCTTAAAGTCAAAACTCTTTACCTTTCTTCACTTTATAAACTTATATTATTTTATGATTTTTCATAAAGTTTGACTCTTTTCTTCTTATATGAAACTCTAAAACTCCTAATACTTCAAAAATGTAAATTCCTTTACTTTAAATAGAAAAACATAGGCTTATCCTTTCATACCAAATATATTTAACTTATAATTGACCTTCATTATTAAAAAATTTTACCTAAATTTACCATAATATTTAAAAAAAAAGTATATTCCTTTAAAGTTAAATCTTAATATCCTAGGTAATGTTAAATTAATTTTAAAAATGTTAATTGAGGAAAAATAAAATTTAGTTTATTTCTTTTTAAAAGAAGTTTTTCTTTCACCCAAACTTAAATTTTTAAGTAACTTAAAAATGTTTAGTAAAAGATTTAGTTTGTGAAAGAAAACAGTAAATGCATAAAAATAAAAACTAACAAGTAGATTATTTCTGAATATGAAACTGGGCTCCGGCATAATGCAGGTACTAACTTAAAAAATACATACAGGCTTTAAAGCCTGAACTAAAACATAACATATTTTAAAGCATTTGTTGAAAATTAAGAAAAAAAACAAAAATTGAAAATACTAAAAATGCAGAAAAAGTAAAAATCTACAATTACTATTACAAATTAGGTCCACAGTACATCATTAAAAAGAAAGTTCTTAATACAACAGTTTTAAAGCGATAACAAACAACAACCAATAAAAATAACAAATAAACGTCAAAACAAACTAACTCTTAAGAAATAATTCTTCATCACCTTCCTCCTCCTCATCTTCTTCTTCTTCTTCTTCATCATGATCATGAGCATGAGGAGTGAAGCTGGGGCAACTTTGAAATTCTACATTATACTCTCTCCTAAGATATCTAACCATAGCCTCCTCATAAGCTATATCATGATGAACTTTTCTTTACTTATATTCATCATTGTAAGCATTCCTTGCTTCAATTCCTCCAATCCTATTATGCATATTCACAATATCCATTTATAGAATCATGAGATGCTCCATAATATTTTTAAGTGAATCAGTGCAAGAAGTAGACGCCCCTGCAACTGAGGTAGAGGGTCTATCACTACCTCCACTCCTGGACTCAACAAATGATTCAACTCTTTGAACTGTATGCTTCCCAATAGGATTTTGTAGCTGTAGCTTTTCCTCATTTCTATGGGACTCTACTCCTGATTTCCACATAAAGTGAAAATCAAGGTAGGGTAACACAAAACACTAGTTGTAGCACTACTAGCTATACTCCGAGCATGATGAACTATAAGAGCACCAACATCTACTGCTTTCATTTTCTAATTGTAGAATTTTAGCATAGCTCTATCCTTCATTACTTAGCTCAAATGATTTGTTGGCAGTAATTTAGCAGAGATGAAGTGGTGTCATACCTTTGACTGAATAGTCATTAGGGAAGCGAAGAAGTTAACTTTCTTATTATTTTTAATTTTTCATTCTCCTCTTCCATTAGTTAGAAAGGTAATCACTTCATCCAATGATGAATCAGTCATAAAGAATGCAACATATTCATAATGAAATTCATTCCTTAATCTATAAAATGCATTGATCCTTTTTCTAGAAAACTCAACTTACTTACCTCTAAACAGGTTGTGATCATTAGTAGTGAATCGCAAGTTGGCAGACAATTCCTAAATCATTAGTACAATTGCTACTATAGTGAAGTAGCAAAACCTTTCCCATTTTATGGGGACAATCAACATCTCGATCTCACTACCCAGGTTAGCAAATGCCCATTCTTGGATAAATTTTCTTGACTCCATTGGAGTATTATAATAATGTTGGGCTTTAAAATTTATAAATTTCCTCTGGCCAAAATCTCCCGTTAGTTTCCCTCTCTTTACTTATGGAACCATTGGAATTTCTATGAAAATCCAAATAAATCACAAAATAAAAAATCTAACTCTGTAAGTAAGACTATTTGGTATAGAAACTTCCACCATGAGTTTTCTTCAAGCTTTTCAATCAAAAATCCTAAATTTTGGATCTCCCATAATGTAGGAAAAATCCATTGTGAAAATAAAAAATGTCTAAGTTAAAGTGAAGATTTTACCAAGAGAAGATGAAATCTAAAACCTTTGGCCTTCGAAATCTTCTCTAACGCACACAATGTGAAGCCCTAGGTCACGGTTTAGAGGTATGAGACGACCCAATCAGTAAAAATGGTGTTTTACTCAGCGATTTTACGATTTTTTAGGCAATTTGATGTTTTTCAAGAGTTTGGCAAATCAGACGCTAATTATGGCACATCCAACGCCAACTCTCTAGCAATTGGTGCTTCATGCAACAATTCTGGCGCATCAGACACCAACGCCTTAATTTTTTCAAATTTTTCTTTCTGAGGAAATCTGTTGTGTATTGCTTTACGTCAACTTCTAATTAATTCAAATAAACATTTATACTCATAATTAAACTTTACTCTAACCCCAATCTTTCACAAACAACATAAAACTCACTTACATATACAAAATTGGTATTATTACAAACTAACAATTTTCAAGCCAACAAATATCTAATTCAGTGTCCAAAGCAAAAAAAACATCCTAACATTGAATTATAAAACATCTAAATACCAAACACAAACATAACTTCAATCAACAAATAATACTAAACAAAACGCTCTATGTATAAAGTAAATTCAAACATCTTCTTTGCTCTCGTCCTTCTGATATCTCCCATGGATTGATAGTGCACGTACAAATTGTAGAAGGGACGATAACAAAATTCATCAGTTGAATCATCCTCTGTCCAAGCATGTTTGTTGAACAAATATACCAAACCATCTTTAATATGTTTAATATGTTCAAAATGTTTATTTAGGCTCTAATCTAGATGATCCAACTTTTCAAGAAAATTTCTAATTGCATGCATAAGGTTCTGTATCTCTTTTTCTATCTTCTTGATCCTTTTCAAAAGTACATTAGATTTGAAGTAAGGCTAAATAAGTGATGGATTTTGGGATGTTTGATCCATCAGTACATTCATATGATTCTCATCTCCCATTCCAATAGAGTTGCAATACACTTCTAGGTCCATCATCTTCCAAGGAAGAAGCACTTTCTCCCAACTCTCACAAGGTACTTGTGATTGAATGCATAATAGGAAAATTGTGGATGGATGTCCCAGTCCAGTTGCAAATCTATTGACAATCAAACTCAAAACTGATTTCATAATCATTGCATAAATATCAGTAGGTTTTCTAGTTTGAATATAGTAATTCAGAATAACACTCTCCTAAGTTACGTTGCTTATCTCATTAGTAAGGAGTAATTTTAATGCAAAAAAGAAAAGTCATGCCTTAGATGCAGGATTCAACAAAAATGAAGAAAAACTTACATTTCTACCATCTCTAGCCTCCCAATTTGCATCTTCATCCATAAAGTATTGATAGAGTTCATTCATATTTTCTCTTGTAGGGGTAAAATTTGCATAGTGGAAAATATGAATACTTTCAATCATAAATATTTCATTTATTATTGAAGGAGTAAATTGCACAAACTGCCTCGCACATATGACATTACCTGGTTTATTCCATGTAGATTTACATAAAACTCATTCACCACATGGACAACTACGGTGGCAGTAGCGTAGCAAAGCACTCCCAGCGTCTCTGTGAAATAATATCTTTCACTTAAGTATTCAGTGTGTTGAATCCTTGATTTAAAAACCTAATTTCCTTGAGCCTATTATTCACAAGAACTTGATCATGTAACTTTTCCGCATCGAAACTGATGAACTTTTTTCGGTTGAAATTTGTAAATCTCGCAAAATTTTTTGAGTGGGAAGCCATAGGAATTGGAAAGTGGTGACTCTTTCCTCATTCCCCCCCTAAAATGGACTTTGGGAGACGAACCTGCCAAAAACCTCCAAAACTACCTTTTAAAATATTTTAAGTCATTTTTATCGCCATGACACTTCAGACACTAGCTCTCTGAAATGTGTCACTTCAGGTGCTAGTTTCAAAAAAAAATTCAACATTTCGATTTTGATCCAATAAATTCTCAAATATTCCATAAAATTAGGTTAATAAAGATGTTTCTAAATATTTTCTTAATGTAAAATTTCTCAAATACACAGAATTTTTAAAGTACAAGTATAAATATTTGTATCATAGTCCAAACAAAAACATAAAAGAAAAATAATCAACAATAAATATGGGTTGTCTCCCACAAAGCACTTGGTTTAATGTCCTTAGTCCGACATTCCCAGTCTTTATTCTAGGTGACCCAACATTACAGTCTCTTTAAAGACTGGTCTTTGATCATCAAAGTATGGTTTCAATCTGTGCTCATTCACTTTAAATATCTTTCTAGTCTTGGGATCTTCAATATTAATAGCTCCATAAGGATAGTCTTTTACAATTCTGAATGGCCCTTTCCACCTAGACTTCAGTTTTCCAGGAAATAATTTCAATCTTGTATTTTATAATAGAACTTACTATCCATGCTTGAATTCCTTTTTTATTATCTTTTGATTATGCCATTCTTTGATTCTTTCTTTATAAATTCTAGCATTATCTTAAGATTCATTTCTAATTTTGTCAAGCTCATTTAATTGCAATAATCTTTTCTCACTAGCATCATTCAAATTAAAATTGAATTACTTAATAGCCCAATAAGCTTTATGCTCCATTTCTTCTGGTAAGTGACATGTCTTCCAATAAATTAATCTATATAGGAACATTCCTATAGGTGTCTTATAAGTTGTCTCGTATGCCCATAATGCAATATCTATCTAGTAGATTAATCCATTTTATTAGGATTCACACTTTTTTATAAAATTCTTTTAATTTCACGATTAGATACTTCCGCCAAATCACTAGTTTAGGGATGATAAGCAGTTGCAATTTCATGCATTATATTATATTTTCTGACCGACCTTGCAATTATTGCATTTCTAAAAAGAGATCTTTCATTGATAATAATTATTCTTGGCATTCTGTATCTTATAAATATATTTTTGATTAAAAAATTTGAAACTCTCCAAGCATCACATCGAGGTAAAGCAATTGCTTCAATTCATTTTGAAACATAATGCACTGCAATCAATATATACACATTTCCAAATGAAGGTATAAATGATCCCATAAAATCCAGATCCCATGCATCAAAAATTTCAATTTCCAAATTAAAATTTAGAGGCATTTTATTTCTTTTTGAAATATTACCTACTCGCTGACACTGATCATCTATTTATATATAAATATATATTAACATCTCTAAATAGAGTATGTCAATAAAATCCAGATTACAAAATTTTATGAACTGTTCTATTATTACCAAAATGACCTCCAAATTCAAAATCATGGCATTTTTGGATAATTTCCTGAATTTATTTATAAGGCACATATCTTCTCATTAATAAATCTTTGCATTGTTTGTACAAATACGGGTCATCCCAAAAATAAGATTTTGCATCATGAATGAATTTATTTTCCTATTGTTTTGTTAGTCCATATGGTAAAATACCACTAATAATATAATTCACAATATCAACATAACAAGGTATTTCCTATCCTTTTACAGCATAAAGTTCTTCATCAGGAAAAGTTTCATTAATTTCTTTTTCTAAATTAAGTGTTTCTTCCTTATCTAGCCTTGATAGATGATCAGAAATTTGATTATCAGTTCATTTCTTATCGACTACTACAAAATCAAACTCATGCATCAGAAGTACCCATCTAATTAATCTTGGTTTTGCATCCCTTTTTTGCATTAAATATTTAATAGTAGAGTGGTCAGTATGCACAACACATTTAGCTCCAATAAGATATGACCTAAACTTATCAAAACTATAAACAATGACTAATAATTCTCTTTCAGAAGTGGTGTAGTTAATTTGAACATCGTTAAGAGCCCTACTAGCATAATATATAACTTTAAAAATTTTGTCATATCACTGCCCTAAAACAACTCCAATTTCATAATCACTTGCATCAAACATTAATTCAAAAGGTTTCTCCTAATTAGGTGAAATAAATATAAGAGCATTGATCATTTTTTTTCTTTAAAGTTTCAAAATCTTTAAGGCAATCTTCGTTAAAATCAAATTTTGTATTTTTATTCAGAAGGTTGCATAAAAGCTTTGTAACTTTTGAAAAACCTTTAATATATCTCTTGTAAAATTCAGTATGTACTAAAAAACTCTTAAGTCCTCTTACAATAGTTGGTGGAGGTAGGTTTGATATAACCTGAATTTTGTCAAGATCTACTTCTATGCCATTTTCTAAACTTTTATGTCAAACACAATTCTTCCAGAAACCATAAATTGACTTTTTTCACTGTTTAAGACGAGATTAGTCTTTTTACATAATTTTAGAACTTTATTTAAGTCATTTAGACATTTTAAATGAAGTTCTTAATACAAAAAAAAATCATTCATAAGGATTTCAAACCCTTTTTCAATTAAATCACTAAAAATTGACCAGCATAGTTGAAATGTTGCAGGTGCATTACATAATTTAAAGAGCATTCTCCGGAAAGCAAAAGTTCCATAAGGACTAATAAATGTTGTTTTCTCTTAATCCTCTAGAGCAATAGGTATTTGTTGATATTTGATATATTCATCTAGAAAATAAAAATATTTGTGTCCAACTAACTTATCCAACATCTTGTCCAAAAAGGGTAAATGAAAATGATCCTTCTTGGTTGCAGAATTTAATTTTCTATAATCTATGCAGATCTGCCATCTAGTGACTTGTCTAGTGGGTATTAACTCTTTATTCACATTTGTCACTACAGTCACAAATCCTTTCTTTAGATTACAGTGAATTGGAATCACTCGAGCACTATATGAAATAGGATATATTATTCTAGCATCTAGCCATTTAAAAATCTCTTTCTTGACAACTTCTTTCATCTTAAGATTCAATCTTTTTTGAGGATAAACTCTTGGTTCATGTTGATCTTCCAAA
>NEWO01001093.1:78710-91255 GCA_003013225.1 Phalaenopsis aphrodite | reverse complement strand
GGGAAGAAAGTCCTTGAACCCCTGACTTTGTATGATTATCTTTTTGCCCATCAAGAGTTTTATGAATATAATGATTATGATTTTAACTACGTTTTAACTATTTCTGGTGATAACGTAACTGATTTTAACCAATCTAGCCTTAATATCCATTCCCAAAATGAACCTCAAATCATACTTGAGTCCGATGAACTCATTAACAAGACAGAAGAAGACATCGATGATATCGCTTACGATAGCACCGAGAGTGAGGAACCAATCCTTGAGCACCACTGTGTGCCGCTTACCATCATCTTAGATCTTTATGACAAAGAAGAAATACCGGATGATTTGATAATGATATCTCAAGAAGAAGAAATTACAGAAGTGAACTTAAGGAGCGGGAGAGTGTTACCCCCAAAAATGGCTCACATACATAAAGGAAAACAGATAATAACTTGAAAAGAACTACCTCCACCTCCACCAGTAGAATAACCACATAACCAAGAGAAAATTGGAGGACCATACAAAGTATATTACAACGTGCTAGCTCATCTAAGGAAGTTACCATCCAGATTAAGCATCTATGACGCTCTGATCCTATTAAAGGAGATGAGAGAATCTCTGGTTACAGCCTTGCTCGACCTAGAGATTTGTCTAGCTAAATTGGCTAGTACATCCTCAGATGAAGTTTGCTCATTGAAAGAATAGTCTGGGGTAACCTTTGTAGATGAAGAATTGCTGCTCAGTACCGCCAACCACAACTGACAACTTTCCTTCTTCGTTAACATCAGCAGCTTTGTGTTTTCCAGATTTTTAGTAGATCCTGGGGCATCCCTCAACTTGATGAGTTTATGAACATTAGTATATTTGGATATCGAAGCTCAAGAGCTTACGACCGATAAAATGATGTTAAGAGGATTCAACCAAAAGGGAGAGAGAGCCTTTGGATCGATTAAATTGCTTATGAAGGCTAGAGAACTAGCAACAACCGCTAAATTCCATATCATCGATGCCGAGACCTCTTTCAATGCTCTACTGGATCAATCGTGGATTCACAAACACAACATGGTTCCATCGTCACTGCACCAGTGTATCAAGTACTACAACGAAGGACAAGAACATTGCATCAAAGGAGATCTACAACCGTTTTTAGTTCATGAAGTTGACATTCATGACGATGCTGCCTACTACGCACCTCTGAAAAAAACTATCTTCTATCCTAAAATTATTACAAATAAAAATGAGGAATCAGAAAAATCACAAGGAGGAGGCCTTTCAACTCCGCTTCAGCTATCTTCCACTACTTGTGCAACAAGTTGGTGGAGGTTCTTTTAGTTTGCGCACCCAAGGTTGAGGCCAGATATGTGGACGAGGAAGAACCAAGTTAATCATTGAATAGACTAGGTCAACCATCAACATTGGTGATGAAGACAGTTCTGAAGATGAAATAATGATGACAAAATAGAGGAAACATCAGTATGAGAAATCCTTAGAAGATACAGAGAAAAGCGAATATGAGATGATGTATGATCGGTTAAACCACTATGTGAACACCATGACCCTTACTTCGATTCTCCCTCAAAAAGTCGAGAGTTTAGAGGTTAAGGAAGTCCGTAGTGTTGGTTCAAAGCCGATCAACTTTTATCGTGTTTCTACCTCTACTGATCTTGAAAATCATGTAAACTTGAATGATGATCCTAATGAATTAATGGAATTGCCTTTTTGTTACTTTTCGCCTTGTTTACAAAAGTTAATTCAACAGGGACCCTTGCCTAAACAAATGCTAAAAGATAAATTATAACTTTTTGAAAAATTATGGAATGTTAAAGGTCGAACTCTCAACTCAAAAGAGGGTCTCAGATTTGGTACGGTCGAATCAGTCGATGATTCAGAATTTTGCATGGTTGTCACTACTGAATCAGAAGAGGATTACCTCGATATAGAGGATGACTATATTGAGCAACTAATATTAAATTCTCCTCCATAATTAGAGTAGGAAATCAAATCCACTATTGATGAATTGAAGGAAATTAACCTCGGGACTGAAGAACAACCCTGACCTACAATTATAAGCTCTTTACTCAATGATGAAGAATCTCTACAATTGATAAAATTGTTAACAAAATTCAAGGAATTCTATGCATGGAGTTATGATGAAATGTCAGGACTGTCAGCCGAGGTTGTAGTTCATAAACTCGGGGTGAGCAAGAGTATAACCTTAATAAAACAAGCTCCTAGAAGGATGCGCCTCAAAATAGAGCAACAAGTAATTATCGAGGTAAAGAAATTAATGGATTCTAACGTTGTAAAAAAATAGAAATACCCCACATGGTTAGCTAACATTGTCTTAGTTAAGAAGAAAAATGGACAAATACGTGTTTGTGTCGAATTAAGAGATTTGAATAAAGAATGTCCAAAAGATGAATTTCCGTTACCACTTTCAGAAATGATGGTGGATATCACATCGACACATGAAGTTTTCTCCTTCACGGACGGATCATTGAGATACAACCAAATCAAGATGGATCCCGAGAATGTAACACTTACATCTTTCAGAAAAATGATTGGAATTTTCTACTACACAGTAATGTTATTCAACCTAAAGAACGCTGGAGCAACATATCAACGTGCAATGACAAAGATTTTTTATGATCTCATTCACAACCAGATAGAATGTTATGTGGATGATTTGGCCCTCAAAAGTAAACATAAAATAAACCATTTGTGCAATTTGAGGATCGTGTTCAAACGGTTACGGTGGTACGACCTTAAAATGAATCCCTTAAAGTGCGCCTTTGGCGTTACCTCCGAGAAGTTTCTAGGATTCATTGTCTATCATTGGGGAATCGATATCGACCCAGATAAGATGAGAGCTATCTTGGAAATCCCTCCACTCAAAACTTTGAAGCAACTACATTCCTTTCAAAAGAAGTTGGCATACCTGAGACGCTTTATTTCTAATCTTTCAGGTAGGTGCTAGCCCTTCTTAGCATTACTTAAAAAGGATGCCAATTTTTTTTAGGAAGAGAAATACCAGTAGGCCTTTGAGGACGTTAAACAATATTTAATGACACCTCCTATTCTGGCAGCCCCTATCCCACGAAAACTGTTGATACTTTATACCGTGGCCTTAGACGACTCTCTTGGAGCCCTCTTAGCCCAAGTTAATGACGAGGGTAAAGAAAACACACTCTACTACTTAAGTTGTCATCTAATATTGATAGAGGCAAGGTATCCACCTGTTAAGAAGCATTGTCTAGCGTTAATTTTTGCCACCCAAAAGCTTAGACATTATATGCTTTCTCATAAGATTACCCTCATTTTAAAAGTTAATTTGTTATAATATTTGATGACCCGACCAACACTCTCCAGACAGCTAACAAGATAGTCGAAGATCTTATTGCAATTTGATATAACTTTTGCTCCTCTCTGTGCTATCAAGGGTTAGATTTTAGCATACTTCCTTGCTGCACACCCACTGTCAGCTGGGTCCCCTCTTAATGATGAACTACCAGATAAGCATGTACTATAAATGGAATTCTCCAGTGCACAATGCTGGGAAATTTACTTCGATGGAGCATCATCAGCCAGAAAGGATAAATGACCAGGCACAGTTATATCGGGCAAAGTAGGGATTGGTTTGATCTTCATCACGTCAGATAAGGGTATGTTGAGGTTCTCATACCACCTAACAGAGCCATGTACTAACAACAAAGCAGAATATGAAGCATTAATCACCAGATTGAAATTAACAATCTTGTTGGATATAACAGACATTTCCATCTATGATGACACAACTCATCATCTAGCAAGTCATCGGACTACAAGATTTTGAAACCAAGATTAGCAGAATACCATCAGTACACGATGAAGCTGCTGGAACAGATCCTCAATGTGATTTTCTACTAGATTCCTCGGGGAGATATTGCCCATGCTGACGCACTGGAAAAACTCGTAAAAGAATTGACATGTCCCCCGGAGGATTCCATTGATGTCACAGTACAAGGAAGACAAGTTTTATCTCAGATCAACCTCAAAACTCTGCAAAAGCTCGAGAAAGTAGAAGAAATGATAATTGCAATTGTGGATATCAATGAAGATTAACGCAAGACATTGATAGAATTTTTGCAAACTGGAAAGTAACCAAAGAACAAGTCTGAAGCACATCACAGTACAAAAAGGGCTATGTCATATGCTCTAGTTTGTGATGTCCTCTATAAGAGATCATTCGACCAGATGTGGTTGAGGTGGCTAAGCAGAGCCGAAGCACAAAATGTTGTTAATGAAGTACATTCCGGATTGTGTGGCGCTCACCAGTCGGAACCAAAGATGAAACTGAAGATTAAGAGACTTGGATATTATTGGCCAGCAATGATGTCCGACTACATGGATGCAGCCAAAAAATGTCACCAGTGCTAGGTGCATGGGGTGGTCTTACACCAACCTCTGAATGTGCCACGCCCAACCGTTACCTCGTGGCCATTCGAGTGTTGGGGACGGACATAATACGTCTAATAGACCCTCCATCCTCCAAAAGACACAGGTTTAAACTTGTTGCTACAGATTATTTTTCCAAATGAGCAGAGGCAGTGTCGTTACGAGAGGTTACGACACAGCACATCCTTTAATTCTTCAAAGGCTAAATTGTCTATCATTTTGGAGTACCACGAAGAATAATTTCTGACAATGGGAGAGCCTTTAAAAGCACCAAAATCAATAATTTTGTTAAATAACACATGATGATATATTAGAGATACTCTACAATTTACTATCCTAGAGAAAATGGATTGGTCGAAGCCTTCAACAAGACATTGATACAGATTTTAAAGAAAACATAGGATGAAAACAAAAGAGATTGGCAAAACAAACTATTAGAAGGTTTGTCGGCCTACCAAACAACGTTAAGGACTTCCACTCAGTGTACACCCTACATGCTCGTGTACAGGTCCGAGGCTGTACTAGTGTTAGAAATCCAGACGCCGTCCCTTAGAGTCACTGTCGTTAACCAACTAACAACAGAAGAAAGTGCAAAACTTAGACTTGAAGAACTAAAGAGTCTTGGGGGAAATGACTTGACGCATAATAACACTTGGAGCTTTAACAAGCAAAGATGGTACAAGCTCATGGCAAATTGGTCCGCCCAAGGGCATTCAAAGTTGGTGACCTTGTCCTCGTGCTCAAAAGGCCTATTCTTGCACGCCCAAGACAAGTGGAAAATTCAAGCCAATTTGGGAGGGATCATTTGTGGTTGAAAAGGTCTACGCAAAAGAAGCCTACCAATTAGTGGATCTCCGAGGCAAAAGGCCCATGTTGTCAATCAACGAAGGATACCTGAACACATACTAAACAACCTGACATTGCTTAACATTGCTTGATTTGGAAACTTGAAATTTTGATTGTTCTCGGGTTATCTATTTGGCCAAAGGTTTTTGAATGGGTCCAAAAAATTTTTGTAGTAAGATTAACCTCAATTTAATGAAATTCTTTTTTAAATACACACTTCAATTTTCTCTTGTTCAACTTGATATTCTACTAAATTAAATGAAATATATAAATAAATAAATTGTTTTCTCACGAACATAAAACAAAAATTTTCTTTAATAAATACTTTATTTTAATCTTGTTCACGATATGTTTTAGCTCACTGATATTTTTTCTATCCTCTGCAGAGAAATGTCAGGCCAGGGGCTGATCTTTACTTTTAAAGATGGCTAGAACCTCACATTTAAAAAATAAAAGGCGCTGCAACGCGACACCATAGACTTTGAAATAGACTTTAGCCAAGTCGACATGGACTATAAGGGTCCTCTGGTGGATGTGGTTAGCCTTTGGGAAAAAGAAGGGCTACCCTAAATGCTAAATTTCGGTGTCAGAAATAGTTCCTCACTAAAGGGGAAAAATGTAATGGTACAACGTGACTCGATGGAGGGGACCAGTTGCCTGCTGTCCATGATAGCTACGCCGATCAGAGGCCTAGTTGTTGCCGATAACGAAAGACTTCCAGATGTGCCGCTATGAAGTACTCAACATAGAAAAGCTATTCAATAAAAGTAGAGGGCTTTCTTATACAAAGAAAGAAGATTCCATAAAGAGGCGGAGAACTTGCTCACTCCTATCCCTGAGGGGGATATCTATGATTCGGGCATGAGAGAGACCTCTTCCAACCTGTCTGCTACAGACGATGAATCAGGATTTGTTACAGAGCTGAAAATATTACCAGTTTCAGATGTTCTGTGTATGGGTTTCCATACCTACAACGCCAAAATACTGACACATACGTCAGTTATAGGGGCATTCGTGGAGTGCCCGTACTGCAATGTCTTCCACTTGGAGTGCTACATTACATTAGAGGAGTATGTATCCTCTAATAATAGATATTGGACAACTGATGACCCAAAGAATGCAGAGCCATATGTCCCGTGGGGTACAGAGCCATATGTCTTGTCAGATGCAGAGTCATACATTTTGCTGTAGACAGAAACAACACCAGCTTGGGTTCCCGTCAATGTTGAAATGAGGGAACATCCTCGACAGCAGCCAATCATAAGTACATAGAATACTATAGGATAAGCAAAGTAAGCAAAGGGGACTTCAAATTTAACGAAGAAGTGCAAGGAAGGTTCATCAACATAATAGAAGGATTGGAACTATATACCAAGGTCTTCTCCTAGAGCAATGAACGAAATATTTTTGACTTTATTTTTTATTTAAGAGACAGAGGTTAACTAGGCCTGTTGATGGAAAAAAACGTATTCTGAGCCAAGAAAGTGGATGCAAGGAAAAGGCAGGATCCTCCTGAGTGAATGATTTAACTTTACTACCGATAGACCAAGGAAATCCTCCTGAGATTCTGAGGCATGATCAGGTGGATCCAATGCCCCCCATGTCAAAGTGAATGATTAAAATAATGGTCTGATGGAGTATACTGCCAGCTGACTCTATTCCTAACAGTTGTATTATCAACATATATGATGAAGGAGACTGCATACCTCCGCACCTTGACCATCATGACTTTGTGAAACCTTTCTGTACAGTCTCATTCATGAGTAAAAACAACATTCTGTTTGAAAAATAAATAGATTTCACTGGTCATGGTGAATTCATAGGAGTTGTGGAAATTCCGCTACCTTTTGGTTCAGTGCTAATTCTCAAAGGAAACGGAGCTGATGTCACCACATTGCATTCTAGGGGTGTGACACCGTAGGGTGTCTGTAACCTTCCGGAGGATGCATAATAACAAAATGCCATATGGATTCCAAGCAGATACGAAGCTAGAGAAACTACTACCGTACGAGCGATAAGAGGGTTGCACCTCTAAGTACATATGAAAAGAACTGTTGTCCTAGAGCATGGCTTAGAAGGTCTGCTCGATCAGGAGCTTGCCTCACTAGAGACAGACACTCAGAGGACTTTCCTTTTTATTCCATTTTGTTATAGCACTACAACGCCAAAATCATGATCCTTGTATGAAAAGCGAGTTGTGTAAAATATATATATTTATAGGTAATTAATAATGAGATTCTACGCAGGTATACATTTTGTTATCAAGTAATAATTGACTTTCTATTTAAGCCCCAAATATCAATCCCACTGGGAAGGTGTAAATTAACAATGATAAATTTTACCAAGAAATTTACAGAAAATCAAAGAAAATCACTATCACTAATTTTGAATTATGATATGTTAACCAAACTAAATTACTTAACTATTAACAAAACTGAAATGAAAATTTTTAATAATAAATACTAATTAACTAACTATGTTTTTGTAATGAAGGTTTATTATATGAAAAAGCATCCTTCCCAGTACAAAGAAATTCTGGTGAAATGAGATGAGTTAAATGTTTATAATATGTATTATGCCAAATAGGAGCAATTTTAATTCTCTACCCTTATACAATGCATAGAAAATCATTGGTTAACCTTAAGTTTAGTCTTTAAATCTATGGCTAGGCTAGGAGGATACCAACTCCCACTCTAGAGCTCGTACTTCCCTTCACCTGAAGGCTAACTCTCGCTTTACTTATTAAACACTAAAACCAAATTGGGGATTTTAGCTTGTCACCCGAAAGATTCTCCAATTCTACATCCAACAAAGAATATTTCCTTATTTATTTACATATAATTTCATGAACAAATTTCTCCTTCATGAAATCAAATGTGATACTCACTCTATTGTAGTACTCATACTCCATTTCCTGGATCATATATTTCACAACATATTTTAAGAAATCAATTGGCCAGATTGAAGAGTAAATTAAGTTTGAAGTTGAAAAATCATCACGATATATTTTATATTTTTATTATGGCACATTCAAATTATCTCTTCTTTTCTCCAAATCTCAAAGTAGGGTGAAAGACAGAGGAAACTACTTAGACTTCATGAGAAAGATATGACAAAACACAAATTTCATATATAAAAAAAAGTTTATACAACACAAAATAAACAAACAAACTTATCTGGAACTATTTCTCAAAGCAAATCCTTTGTAGCCTTTCCTTAGAAATGCAAGAAGAACTCTCTCACTTTTCTCCTTCTCCAACACTCTTACAGAAAGTTTCACACTAAATCTCACCACAAAAACTCTAAACTATGAAGAAAAATTACAAATTGACTCCAACATGCGGTGGAATGAATATGGGTTATGGAAATGTAGCGTGGTGGAATGTTGTAGAGAGAAAAATGAACATAGAGGAGCCCTTTTTCTGAAGAAATTTGGCCCCAAATAAAGCCCAAGGTCGGTTCTCCAAGAGGTGCCTCCAAAATTCTTCAAAAATCATCCAAATTAATCGAACCTTTTAGAAACGTGGTCTGAAACACCTTTGGTGCCGTCGGTGCTAGTCTGGCACTGTCGGCGCTGACGGCGCTGAGTAAAAATCATCCAGCTTTCAGTCTTTTAAGATTTTAATACTTAAAAAATACAAATTTGTTTACTTAAAATAGAAAAACATAGTCTTATTCTCTTTTACCAAATATCTTATCCCCTAGAATTAACCTTTATTATTGAAAATTTTTACCTAAATTTATTATACATTTAGACACATAAATATAGTTATCTCAAGTTAACTCCTAATACCAAAGGTCATGTTAAATTTAAAATTTTGAAAATCTAGTTAACTGAGGACAAATAAAATTAAGCTCTTTCTCTTTTTATAAAAATGATTTTTCTTCTCCCCACCCAAACTTAAATTTTTAAAAGATTTTTACATGAAGAACTTTTAAAATGAAGGATGAAAGAGAGCATTAAATACATAAAAAGAATCATACCTATTGGAGATTCTGATTTTTAAACAAAAATTTTGAAATATTGCAGGTGCTAATATGAAAACTACAATACTAAAAATATTAAATTGCACAATATACATATAAAATTTGCTAAGAATGAGCTAATCAAAATACATAATAAAGTGCTAAAATTAACAACAGAACTAAAATAAACTCTAAAAATGAAAATAATTTTCCACATTACAGCTTCACATTACATAACAAAAAAAGTTTTCAGCAACCTCACAACATAAACAATATAATCACACAGTACAAACACAAACAAACAAACAAAAAGATCACTAGTCATTATCTTCTTCATCATTGACATCTAACTTTTGCTACTGCTATGGAGTATAAGTAGGGTGAATAGGGAACTGAACTGTATGGTCACCCCTCAGGTATCTTACTAAAGCATCATCATAAGCAGCATCATACTCCAATTTCTTGCAAATCAGATCATCAGTGTGAGCATTTCTGGCCTCCATATTATGTATCCTATGATCCATCCTCAAAATATCTCCCTCCTGAATCATCATCTGGTCCAACAACTCCTTGTTTCTGGGGAAGTAGGCTCACTAAAAATAAGTGTTCTATAAGTAGAAGGAATATCCCTGACCTGTCTTCCATATCTTAAATCGTAATGGGACTCATAAATCTTGATGTTAGTAGGCCCAATTGGTCTCTGAGGCTCAATCCTCTCCTCATCAGGTCTGAAATCAACTCCTGCATGCTCACAAAGTGTGTAAATGAGAGCAGGGTGCGCCAATCCACCAGTGGTCTCTCCTAGAGCAATAGATCGGATGTTCATATAAATGATAGAACCTGCATTTATATCCATCACTTACTGAATATAGTAGTTAAAGATGGCTCTATCCTTGGTTACTTCACTTTGATGGTTTGTTAGAATCATCCTTCAAAAAATAGAATAATGTCAAGCCTTAGACACTACATTTATCATAGAAAGGGGAAAGTTAACTTTAACTCCATTTTTTTATCTTCCAAGACTCTTTCTCACTAGTTAGAAAAGTAATAACTACATCTAAAGTTTGATCTGTAGTAGAAAATGAATGATACTTGCGTTTATAAACATCTTCTAATTGATAAAACTCATTAATTTTATCTTGGAGTAAACTCCACCATTTTTCCACGAACAAAAATGAAATCATCAGAAGCCTCGGAAAGGTTGGCATAAAAATCCATCACAATGCCAACTATCGAATCGGCAGTAAAGTAGCATAAGTTTTCCACTATCGAGCGATAATCAATCGTTCAACTTCTCCTCCTGGATTTTTAAAACCTTTGTTTTGATTCACATTTTAATTTTCTTGAAAAATATGAAATCGAGCACTGGCTCTAAAGCTAATAAACCTTTGCTTGTCATATTCTATTTTCCTTTTGCTCAATCTACGTGTCATAGGAAATCTAGAAAAAATTGATAAAAATTTGGAATAAATTCCAAAATTTTGAAAATAAAAAATGTAAACCACTTTAAACTCAAATCCACTAAGTAAGAGTTTTTCACCAAAGCATTTTCTCAAAATATTCCAAAAAGTTTCAAAATTTCAGATCTAGTCAGTGTGAGAAAAATCTTTGGTAAAAATAAAAAAATTTTACTTTAAAGTGTAGTTCTTACCTAGAGAAGATAAAATCTGAAGTTCCTTTGCCTCTAAATCGTCTCAACTCCTCTCAAAATAAAGCCCTAGGTACAAACCTAAAGGTCGAAGGTGACTTAAGGGGTAAAAATAGAGGTTTACGGGGACAATCATGAAGTAAAGGGTTAATTTGCCGCTCTGGGGTCAAAGGCTCCGTCGACGCCAATGTCAATGCCGTCGACGCTGAAAGACTGAATTTCATTGTCTTGATTTTTATATTTTCAATTTCCTTTCAATTTTCTCCAAAGTTTTTTTTAAGTATTTTAAATAAAAATTTTATCTAAATTCATAAATACACATTTCACAAACAATCATTTTCACAAACAACAACAAACTAACTTTTATATATGAAAATATACTTTTTACAAACACATTTTGCAAATCACAAATTCAGACCTATGAAATAAACTAATTATAATTAAGTGTCAAAATCACGCCACAACACTAAACGCTGGCACAAAACTATACACATAATCAAAGTTCAGAATAAACCAAATCAAAGCTAATCAAATCCACACAATTAGACTAAACACATAAACATTATTAAACAAGTAGAGAGTTCACAATCTTCAATCTTTCAGACTCATCTTCAGTGATTTCACCTCCTCTAATATCTCCCATAAATTGGTTATGACCATATAGGTTGTAGAAGGATGAGTACGAAAATTGATATGTTGAATTTTCTTCGATCCACCCCTTTTCTGTAAAACATCCAAACTCTGCTTCAACAGTTCTAGTGTGATCAAAATTCTCTTTCATTCTCTAATCTATGTGATTAAAAAGGTACTTGAGATCTCCCATTGCATTCATAATACTCTGAAGTTCTCTTTCAATTTTCTTCAATTTCTTCTCTAAAGCAAGCAAACTTCCAACTGTTGGTGGAATTAATGGTGATGAAGCATGTGAAGAATGATCTATAATAGCATTTATTGCTTCATTTCTATTACCAAAATATTGATCATCAATAGGGATCATGGGCTCCCGTGGTAGTAGAACTTTTTCCCAAATTTCATATGGCACTTGGGATTGACTGTAAACAAGAAAAATCATAGAAGGATGCCCAAGTCCATAAATTGGCCCATTCATAATGATTCCCATCATAGATTTAGATATAATTGAACCTATATCAATAGCTTTTTCCATTTATATACAGTAGTTTAAAATAACACTCTCCTTGTCGAATCTACTGATCTTCATAGTAGGGAGTAATTTGGCACAAATCAAGAAATTTCATTGCTTCAAAATTGGATTAAGTGATGAAGTAGGAAAACTAATATATCCTTCATCTCATACTTCCCACATATCACTTTCATTCGTTAGAAATTATAAATATCTTGCATCAAATCTCGCGTAGGAATGAAATTTGCATTATGACAGATTGGAAGATTTTCTATCATATATAATTCATTAATCATCGCAGGAGTAAATGGTACAGCCTTACTTTGTACGAGGAAAACTCCTTGAGTAATTCCATCTAAATTTACATAGAATACCTTCACTACGTGTAAAACAACCGCAATGGTAGCGTAACACAGAACTTCCCATCGCCTTTGCTGATTGATCTTATCAACTGGAGCACTTGGATTGATCAACCCATGATTAACAAATCCTCTTTCCTTGATCAATCTCTACTTCATAATAACTTTA
>NEWO01001093.1:33985-45099 GCA_003013225.1 Phalaenopsis aphrodite | reverse complement strand
TATATATATATATATATATATATATATATATATATATATATATATATATATATATATATATATATATATAATTGTATTGGACAAATATGAGCAATCCAGTTCTTTACCCTCTATCAAGTGTATTAAGAAAATTGACTAATCTAAAGTTTGTTCCCTAATTTTGTTTTTAGGTTGGGAGGATACCGTCTCTCGCTCCGAAGCTCCCACTTCTCCCTCACCCAAGGGCTAACAATGTCGCATTAGTTTCCAATCAACTAGACCAAATTGGGGATTTTAATCAGTCCCCATAAAATCTCCAATTTTGCATCCAACAAAGTATATTTCTGTATTTATTTTCACTCAACCCCATGGATTACATTCTCACCCAAGGAATTGAATGTGACTCTCACCTTGTTGAAGAAAACATAGCCCTTTGAGATCTTTTGTTTCTCAACAAATTTTAATCTTTCAATTGGCCAGATCCAAAAGTAAGTGAAGATCGAAGTTAAAAACATCATAATTTTTTAACATTTAAAACCATATAAACAAAACCAATTCTTCACAAAGAGATATCTCAGAGTAGGCAGAAGGATGAACAAGACTACTCAAAATTCATGAGAAGGAAATGACAAACCACTTATTTCATATGTAACAACAAGTTTACAAAATAATGAAATAAAAGACAACTTATTTCACACTCCTTCCCAAGCAAATCCCTAGAAGATCTCTTTAAGCACTTTCCCTCTTTACAAGCACTCTCAATTATCTCTTAGAAATGTAATGAAGAAGAAATCTCTCACTTTCCCTCTTCTCTTACAACCCTAGAAGAAAACTCCAAGTCTCTTTTAAAAAAGAATTCAAAATTCCTTCCCAAATTCTCTCTAAAATTCACACCTTTTTTTATCCCAAAAGACATGTCCATTCATTTAAGAAACATATATGTTCATTAAAGAGACTTTAAAAGTGTTTAGAAGCATTGAATCATTGCATGGGGCATTTGAAACAATTAGAGCCTTCAAACCACCTTAATCCATCAAGTATCGTCTCTAGCGCTTCTAGTGCCAATTATGGTGCCTCAATAGCCAAGTTACTTAAGTTTGAGCTATTCTAGTTCTAGTGCTTCTGGCGCCTCAAGCGCCGCTTCTCTGTATAATGGCGTTAGTGCCAGATTCATAAAGCTCTCTATTTTGGCTCCAAATTTCCTCCTTCACTACTTTTGCTCCATTTGTCTCAAATTGATATACCTGTAATAAAAACATGAAAATACCTTTCTTTAAAGTGTAATATCAGCAAAAATAGGAATTAAATGTATTCTTAAAATATCACATTATTTTGGTGTATCAGAAGCCGACAACCCACTTTTAAAGTACTTTTTATTTGAATAAAATAAGAAATTTATTACCTGAAATAAGTTTGATTTGTGTGTACTTTTTTCATTGAAAATTGACATTGATGGGTTTTCAAAGTATAGGAGCCATTTTGGGTGGCACTTGGAATTCTGTTGGTTCCCTAAATAAAGGCTTGGAAGGAATTTTTTGATGCATTTGGGTCCTTTCGCATACTTCGGTTGGTTTTCTCTCCAATGCTCTCTATGTCTTTTTTGTCAGTTCTGTGGAGATGTCGAAAAGGGCTCTCCAAGAAATTTGGCTCGTTTATGGTGACTCAAGTGTCGACCATGGGTTCAGTGGATGCTACCGGGATCCGAGAAGCCTATGTATGTGATGGTACTGACCTTAAATTAGTTGGCATGATGTACAAGCAACTAACCTATACGAGAGAGAATTTATTTTCTATAAGGATCAATTTCTCCTTGTAAGGCCGCCTTTGTGAAATGAGCTGCAATTGATTCTGAATCTCTACAGAATGGTTTCTGCCCAGATAAAACCCAACACTATAATAGCCAATATGACCTATGTGGTATATTGCTGACAAACCAAGATACCATGTGCAAGAACTATTCTCATACATGCTTTATTTTGGGTAAAGGGCCATGATCATGTCATCTTCGGGTTGATCAGAAAGTTTCATTTGGTTAACATAAAAAACAAAGTAAAGTTTGGTAAGAAAAGGTTTATGATCAAATTCACCTGAGAATTTGGATTGAAGAGCACACTAACTTGTCGCCTCTATAAGAAGATGTGGGTTTTTTTCCTGGATTTTAAGCACGAATTCCACATCAGAGGGACAACAGTTGTCAATTTTTCAATACATTGCAATATAATAGTCAAAAAAGTTTTGAATCCAAGAATTTTGGGAAAATGACATCAGAGCTATGGTTGTCATTTGATTGTGTCTAGAAAAAAAGGTAGCAAGAATGATTCCAACAGTTGAAGAAGAAGAAGAAAAGGCCATTTCAAGTGCTGGTTTGACTTAGGAAATAGGAAGATGCATCTACTCGCCCTATAGCTGGGATCCAAGGTTTGGATTTTATATCTTTTATTTCTAAAATTATAGTTTTCATTCAAAATTTTCTCACTAACAAATTGATATTGTTCAAGTGAAAGCTAAATTCATGAAATTAGGTGTGAGAGCCCATTAAGAAGAAGTCGTTTGGACTAATAGTTACCTCTAGTCATATCTTAAGCAACCATCTGGTGGTTTGTTTGATTGCATACATGCCAGCCCACAATAAGCAAACCCACCAATTTCATCAACTATGCTTATAGGGGGGATGCTAGTTGAACATCTCTGAGGAATCCTAAACTTGAGACAGTGTTGGAAGTGCAGTGTCCATTGAGGAGGCATCCGGTGAATTCTAGATTGAGTCTGAGGTGAGCTAGTTATTTCTAAGGAAGCTCATCAAAGGAAATGCAAGGCTCCCTTGAAAGAGCATAAGTATGATATTCCTCTTCCTCTGAGGAAGTGATGTAGAGGATTGAGAGACTAAAGCTGAGGAGGGTCATCTTGTTTACGCTCATCCACATGCTGGTGGACTGCTACTCAAATAGTCTAGGCTCAGGAAAGTATGTTACTACAATCGTTAATGTCTTGTGGTCTAAAAGCTTAGATAAGAAACTAGATGAGTATGACCCACAAAAAATTTGCAACTTGGTCATCCAACTCCTACTGATGAGGCTCGTTTCATCCCGCCACTTTATAACCGGGTACCTTGGAGCAACGAAAGCAAAGGGAAAGGCAGTGAAGCAATCCAAGCTAGTGAAGGCCCAAGCAATAGTAGTCGAGGAATGTGAGAATGATCCAATAGCTTAATTTGTTAAAGTTAATGATCAGGCAGCTTTAACAGATGCCTGATTAGCTAATATTGAGGGAGAGTTAGAGGAAGTGTCTGAGTGGCTTACCATGATTTTGGAAGAGAACATAAACTTGACAGAGAGATTGTCACCATGAAGACCATTGCAGACTTTACTAAGGAACAGTCCATGTATCTCTAAGTAAAAAAGTGGAGATCCACCAATTTATGTGGGCTAGAAGAGTCGACCCAAAATACTCAAACTTGCCAAAACTTGTCAAGCATATTTTTGCTTCCCCAGCACCAGCCAGGGACTGTGAGTCCCAGCATTACTTAACAGCAGACGATGACTCCTTCGATAGGTGATCTAGTCTCCTAACTTGCCTTAAATTTGGAAAATTTTATTTCTCATTTTTTATGTATTCAATTGTAATGAAAGATAAATTTTGTAAATGATTAACCAAATGAATAAAGTTCACCACGACATTCAACTAGCTTTCCATTTCTTTTTTTTTTTCATCATAGCTTTATTTTTATTTATCTTTAATCGCTTATCATATGCGTGGTGCTTGGTCACTTCTCATTGAAAAGGGCTCGTTTGTTTGGCTCTGACATGGCAGTCACCCAACCCTAGTCTTGTACCATCCCTCGCCTCATTCACTAAATCTGACTACCATAACTTCAAATTTGGCTATGGGGGTTTGTGCGAAACACTTTGTAGAGCTTTTTACTGTTGGGAAAAGATCTTCCTTTAGCCTTATTCAATTTGAGTTGAAAAACATAAGATTAGTGATACTTGAGTGCTTATAGTCGACCCTTGGATTTGGATGTCAATTGGATGCTATGGAGTCTTCTTGGTCACCCTAGGTGTTTCTGACCAATCAGACAACTTGCGTTAGGTACTAATGCTTGGCTCTTATCTTATACCTTTTGAATCACAATTACTTGTCAAGTTCTTTATCTTGGATGGAGTATCATTGGAGCTCAACTCTGGGTTGATTTCCATAGTTCCATTCATAGAGCTATTGTTATTGGGCGAAATACCATCTTTAGAGTTTTAAAATAACTTAAATTTAGAGATAAGTTAGAAAATTTATGGTTAATTTTCTCTTTTAGAGTTACATCCCATGCAAAGGTAGCAATTAAGTATTAGTTTTGTGGTAATTTTTATGGTATGCATCGCGCAGCTTGTTGACACTAGGTAGGGAACAACCTCCAAAGCTTTGTTTGATTTGAATTTTACAATAAGTTTAAGACATATGAGAACCATGGAATTAGTTTTGCATTGTTTTGATCATGTATCTATTTCATCATTTTCATCTTTAAGATTGAGTTCCCTGTGTTGGAAAAATGTTGAAGCTCATAGAACTCCTCAAGTTTTCTAACTGTTATTTCAATTTGGTGTTGCGCATTCAATTAGCTAATTCAAATTTTTGTCTTTTTTATAGTACAAAATAATCAAAATGAAATGAAACTAAATCTTTTTATTAATCTATCATAGGGAGATACAAAAGACTTTTAAGGAAAGAAAAGTTTAAATTCATCTCAACTCCAGGTTTGAAGGACTCCTCGATCGGTGTAGGTCTTTAACTAGTATGATTTTGGGTCAACCCTTTGGTCGATATTAAATAGGATGCTCCGGGTCTAATAGAGTTTGCTAACCAGCCACCCTTGTGCATCTGGTTAGCCTAATTTAGTGCGAGGTCTCCAGGCATGAAGGTCTTCTTCCAAACATGCTTATAATAGTAGTGTGTGCTGTGTCTTTTCAATCCTTTCTGTTAGAGGGTTAAGTTGGTTTGAGTCTCCTCCAATAAGTCCAAAATAAGCGTTGCTCCTAATAATTTTTCTCCTACCAATCAACAAGGCACTCATAAAAAGGTGTAGTTTTTACCCCTTGTCGACAAATGTGATTATACTACATTGGTGGCATAGCCTCTGCCCTATGCGACAACATCAATGTTGATTTCCCTGTAGCGGTCGAGGGTGTTGTTTTGGTTACTTGGAGGATGGATGTTAGAACATCAGCCTATTTTCCCTATCCTCCTTTGACCTTCATCCTCACAAAGTTGAAGCTTAACTTATTAACGACTTCTGCCTAACCATTGATCCATTGGTAGTGCGTATATGCAAATTTCAAGTAGATTCACTGACTTTGGAAAAATTCCTTCTCTTCAGTATCTGTAAATTGACTATTGTTCCCTATGATGAGGATGAGTGATAGTTCATTCTTATAAGTTACTTCATTCTAAATGAAGTTCTGAATAACATCCATTTTTGTGCGGGCTAGTGGCTTTTCCTCAATCCACTTTGTGAAATAATCTATAGTGACTAGAGGAACTTATGTTGGTGCTTTTATTTTAGGAATGGCCCAAGGATTTCGATCACCCAGATAGTAAAAGGTTAAGGATTGATGATCAAATATTACATATGGGTCAGCTATTCCTGTACGGTGCGTGCTTTTGGCATTAACTGCAACTCCTTGAGAATTCTTCTGCATCTTTTAGTAGATTTGGCTAGAAGTAGTCTTATTTTTGAATCATGTGTGCTAGGGTCCTCCCTCCAGAGTGATTCCCACACTCTCTTGACTGTATCTCTCACAGGTGATGTTCCATTTCATTTTGTCCAACGCATTTTTGTTAAATAGAAGCAGCCAACTTCCAAAAGGGTTTTCCTTCAAGTAGTAGGTATTCGGTGGCCTTCCACTTAAACCTCTTTGGATCATTAATCTACTAAGAAACTTTGTCAATCTTCAAGAAAAAGATGTAAGGATCCATCTAACTTCTTACTTTTTTGGTCTCTACCTCCATCACTTTGGGCCCTTTCAATAGTTTGTCATAATAGCTTCTGACATGTTCCTCCCTCCCCTGATAGATGCACTTGGAACGGTGATAAGTCAGTTGGTTGTCCTACCTGGTGATGTGCTCAATTTTAAAATAAACAAATAATCAAATATCAGCTTTTTTTTTTTTTTGAGGTACTTATCCATCGAGTTGCTTATGTTTTCAACTTCACCCTTCACTTGGTTCACCACCAGTTATGAGTCTAACTTCATGTTTTGGTATCGAGTGTTGGGTGACTACATCATAAGCCAGGTACAAGGCTTCACAATACACTTGGTTATTGGTGACCACAAACTAAATGGTCATTGAATGATAGATGTGTTCTCCAATTGGGTTGCTTAGAGCCAGCAGATTCTTGCTTCTCGTCTGATTCAAGGCTCCATCAATGTCTAAGGTCCATTTTTTTGGTCGGCGTTGGTTCCTTCGCTCAACAAGCATGCTTCTGACAAGTTATTAAGGAAGTCTGCTACTACTTGGGCTTTGATAGTGTTAGTGTCATGGTGTTGTAGGTAATGTCAAACTCACTTAGTTTCAAAGATCAATTGAGGAGCCCACCAGAGTGATCAAATCAAGTGCGTGATGGGGCATTTTTGTGTCACCGTACACTAAAGAACTTTCAAAATATTTTTATCTAGATGATTGGGCACCATAATTGAAGAATAATGTAATTTATCAAAAGAAGAAAATATTATCTTAAGAACATTGGCCTATTATTTAGATGATGAATTCTTTTATATGTATGTGGAACTAGGGTTTTTTTTCCTTTAGTGCGTGGATCATATATAAGATTTATTTTATTATGAGGTATTGTTCCTTACAAGGGTGAGCTATTATAGTTAATTACATCTCTAGATTCGTGAGCCTTAAAGAAAACTATCATTTAATGTACAGATTTAGACTATTACTTTAGAATTTGATAATGAACTGTTGGAGGTAAAGGAAAGATCCAAATTGGAAGAACAACTTAAAAACAGTTTATCAATAAAACGTCTATGCAAATGTATTTAACCATCCAAAGAAGGAATTTTACCCAAAGTATGATTGATAATGAGTATTAATTGATTGAGTAAGGTCAAAGGGATAGCTTAGGAACATTTGGTTTAACTTTTTAAAGTTGATGAAGCCCCTAAACAAGGGGATAGGTTTTGGTAAGAAGGATTTATAGATAGAAGTAATACACTAGACTCTATAAGGAATCCAAATGGGTGAACAACCTAGACTTTGGGAATAACATCCCCGGTTAGAATGCTCATGGATTTCTATCATCCCGGGTGTGTTGATATCATTCAACTATAACCGACCTCATAAAAAAGGTACTTCTTGAGCATCATAATCTTCTCATGTGGAGGTTTTCGTTGTTTCATGGCTGCCTAAAATGCCTTTGTCATTAACCATGGGTTTCATTATGCTAAGACACTCACTGTAGTCTCATGGGGTAGGTTTATTTAACTTGTTTTTTCTGGTCCTTAGCACTAACTAAGGTACCAATAAAACTAGCCTATGTTTCTATACTTAATTAATTTAGGGTATTTACATGATCCTCAATTTGGTTGTCTATTTTGGGGAACCTAATGCTTGTGTCGGATCTTCCTAGGCTTGATATTTTTTTATTTATTTGTTCTTTTTTAATTTTTAAAGGTTGAATATAAAATTTCATATTTTGTTTCAATTCCTTCAGTTGTCAACCATGATGAAAAATCAAGCTTTTCCTAAGCTTTCTTCTAGTTTTATAGTTTGAATGTTTATGAAGAGAACTACTTTGTGAGAGGTTCTTATCCTCCTTTTTGTTTTACACATTTTTTGTTGTTTTTGTATTTATTATATTGAAACTGTATATTGAGTAAAAGACATAAAACTAAACATGACATGACATATAACATGACATACAAAACATGAATTTAGCATGAATTAGAATTGGACTAGGAATGAGCTCAGGTCAGTTATGGTTCAGTTGGGACCGACTAAAGGTTAAGCTTTGGTATGATGTGGGGTTGGTTGATCTGAACCTAGTTTGATATGGGCTGACTCGAGTTGACTTGGGTATGACTAAGGCTTAACTTCAGTTAGACCCATGTTTACTAGGGTTGGACTTTGATTAAACCTTGGTTAGAATTCAGTTGACTGGGGTCAGATGTGGGTTTGACTTGGATTGACCTTTGTTAGACATGATCGGGCCTAGGTTGGACCTGGGTTGGAATTGGGTTAGGACTGAGGTTGAGCTAGGCTATATTGAGTTGAGCCTCATTTAGATTGGGGTAAAGTTGGGTTGGGCCTTCATTGGACCTGAGTTGAGCTTTGTTGGACCTAGGTTGGACCTATGATGTGTAGGTCGGAAAGCTATATTTTCTTTATTATTTGTAGATTTTTTTTATGAGATTGCACTTTAAATAAGGTATTTTGTTTTTTTCTTGTAGGTATAACAGGTATTGGAAGTAAGGAAATGTGGAGCAAACTTGAAGTAAAATAAACACAAGGAGATTGTCGTCTAAACAACCGACCCCTTAGCGCCTAGGGGCCCATCTCAACTAACGAAGATTGAGAGGATGGTGCTTAGGTGCCACCCACATGGTGCCTAGGGGTCACACCCTTGGGCGCCAAGGTGCCCATGCTATTCCAATCACGTGGAGTTGTGGGGAGTTTCTTGGGTTACTGTGGGGTGATGTTTATGTTAATTAAGACAGTCTATATATATGCTTTGTATTAGAGACTTAGAGGATTGATGAAGGGACGTTGTTGGGATTGTTGAGAATGGAGAGATTGATGAAGAGGGCAAGCTGGTAGGTTTATGATTGGTAATGGTGTGAGAATTGAGTGGAATGGAATGCTGTAGAGTTTATCCTTTCTCTTTTAGTGCAGAGGATAGCAAAAGCCTTTAGGAGTAGCAACCAGGAGTTAGCCACTACATTGGAGAAGCATCTTCAAGTCATTGTAAAGGAGAGGAAGAAAAATTTATTGTGTCTTTATTATTGTATTTATGCTGTGAACATTTGGAAAGTGGAATTCTCTTATTTTGATGAATTTTTTTTTTGTTTCTGTCATGCTCTTTTATTAGTTTTCCTTACCTTACCTTGTGATCATTAATTAAGATGTGTAGACACGTAAAGTACTGTGAAATTACTTTTAATTTCTGAATATGATGAATAACTTTCAGATCTTCATTTACTTTTCCTATGGGGTATAGGTGGATATGCTTCAAAAAGAGATGCAAATGTTAGGGAAATATTATTTGATATGTACAAAATGGTATTTAAGGAAGTAAATTCATTTTTACCAATCTTTTTTATGTGCTCAGAAGAGGGTAAAGAAGAGATTTTCTCCTATTTGTTCCTAGCCATATTTGCAATTTGCAATTTACATTTCTTGTTCTCCAGTTACATCAATATATGGGAGGGTATTTCTAAAACTTGATAGTCATTAATTGAAACCATGTTAAATAGGATTTTTGTAGGATTTTTACCTTATATTTACTTTAGATACTTTAAGATTACGTTGTAGGACTCCTACATAAAATAAATTCTATGATAGGAACAAAATCAGCAGACTAAAACATTTCCTATTTTGAAATTACCTTACCTTCTATATGATCGATATTCCAGACTCTAAAATATGAAATTACTGATACGATACATGCATTTGTGTGAGCCCTCATTTTGTAGTAGCCCCTGTATTAACCCATGTTGACTTGATTTAGCATAAGTTAATCTCAGTTGGACCTGTGTTGGACTTGGGTTGGACATGGGTTTGGACCTAGGTTGGACATGAGTTATCTTAGATTTGACGTTGTTAGATCCTGGTTTGGGTGATGTTGGGTTATGATCGAGTCAGATTAGCTTATGGTTGTGGCAAGTCGTGTTTATATTTAGGTCAGATCAGGTCAAGGTTGGGTCAGGTCAGACATAGGTTAGGGATAGGCTTGGTTCAGGTCGACCTGGGCGGTAGACCTCAACCTAATGTTAATCCAATGTTATTTATTTGGGTTAACCTATACTTAAATTAATTTAAAAGAAAGTCTTAAATAGGATAAATAAAATTGAAAACTTACCAGTGAGGAGGCATGCCAAGTGGTTCGTCAGAGGAGTAGGCATGGGCTCTTTTTCTTCTTCTTTGTATTGGAGATAGAAGAGCAAAAGTGTCAAACTGTTCTTGTTTTCTTAATTGTGTTTTGAAGAGAAAACTCTTTATAGTCTCTAGAGGTAGTGACAGAGGCCTCTGTGACCGTGGATTAAGTTGGTGGATCAACGATCACGATTATTTTAGTTGTTAGAGGGCACATGATTCATCTAAAGTGAACCACACTATGATGTACCATTGGATCCAAGGGCAAAAGCTATGAATTGTGGGGCATGAAATGTGGTGCGATCACACCATCATCGTGTGTGACCTGATCCTCGACACAATGTATGTGTTCTTAGAGTGTAATTACTTCAATTTTAATATGAAAAAATGACACCAAAAACATGAAGAATCAACAATAGCGCAATGTTTAATTCTTAATTGAATGTTATATATATAATAATTCTCATTTTCTTTCCACAATTTAATTTTACACATGAGGGAAACTACGTAAGTGCACGTATCATTTCAAATAATATAGGACTTTTTTTAAAGCCCCAAGTATCGATCCCATAGGGAAGATGAAAACTCTTTTATAAAATTAGTAAGACTTTACTAAAATCTAGACAATAATCTAGGAAATAAGTTCACAAGTTTATGATTAAAAAGAAGTAACAAATTCCTTCAATTCCTAATTTAAAGCTTAAAGAAAATGCTGAGTGTTTCTAAGGTAGTTTAAATTAAAAATAGTTCAAATTATGTAAAAATTTTTCCCATTGAAATGTCATCATAATCGGTGTAGGAATCAAATGTTTAAAGGTTTAAATGAAGTTTTGTGACAAATATGGGCAACCTAACACTTTACCCTTTTCCTAGTGCATAAATATTATTGACTAACCTAGAGTTAAGTTCTTAAATCTAAGGTTATGCTGGCTAAGTTCTAGCTTATCACCCTTAATTACCCCCGTGCCACCTCTTTAGGATTAAGCGGTCCTTAAGTTCCTAACACTAGATCAAATTTGTTAAGGTTCTAGTCTGTCACCTAAGAATTA